>CM069915.1:92675253-92939161 GCA_036172215.1 Camellia granthamiana | reverse complement strand
CTCACTCAAGGATTTGTCCCTCGTGACATATATATCAACAATGGAGCTAAGAAATAAAATAAGAGGGGTACTTATTAATTATAATTTAAAAAAAATTTATAAAAAATTTTCATATAGACTTTTACGATTAACTTGAAAATAAAAAATAAAAAAAAATAATATTACTTATAATTAATGTATCATGGACAATACAAAAAAAGTAAGTAAAATTCCCTTCCACATAATTTTTAGGATGGTGGCTGATTATTTTGGATTCACAATGGACATGTGGTGTGTGGTGTGCCTATGGTGTTGTGACGGTCCATTGGGTCTTGTCTTGAGTCGATGTCATTGATTCGAATCGTTTATATTGTAGAGTTCGTCAACCATATTATTTATAAAAAAATCAAGTTAATCGGACATATGTAATCCTATGATTAAGTCCTAACTGTTTTAAAATATAATATCAAAATTATTCTAATCGTTTATTCTTTTTAAAAATAGATGTAGTCTCATTTTGAAGTTACAGATAACTAATTAATGTGATATTTTTCATGAATGATTTACTTAATAAATTTTACAAAAAAATAATTTAAATTAACGGTATGAGTTCGAAACAAGGTCCATTGAGCTGTCATAGCACTGTGCTGCACGCTCTGGGGCTATTTCACGAATTGGAGTAGTACGAGCATCTTTCGGTACATACGGGGAGAATTAGTGTTATAGTCCATTTTAGGATTTAGTGTTATAGTACATTTTCGGTACATAGGTAATGTTTTGGTATATATAATTTTAGTATAAAATTATGTAAGTTTTTATGAATTTATGTAAATGATCTCATAAAAATACGTAAGTTGAACAAAAATTTGTGTAAGTTCATTTTATGAAGCAAATTTCTATTTAACTTATGCATTTTTATGAAATTACTTATATAAATTTGTGAAAACTTACGTAATTTTATGATAGAATTGCATACAATGTACATTACACATCGGAGAATTTTCCAATCCAATGAAAGTTTAAAAAATAAAAAATGATCAAATATTTCTACCATTTATTCAATTCAATATGTACTATTTAGTAAAGCATACACATTATCTTTCACCAAACATAATCCACGTTAAGCAAAATCTCTCTTTCTAAACCCTCCAACCCTTACCTCACTACTGGTTGGCTGCGGCCAATGGCCATGGAGGTTGGCCGGCCAGCTTTGCTCTTTTTTGGCACATGCGTTCCTTTCCCCTTTTAAATAAACTTGAATCCTTATAGGCTCTCTCCCACTCTTTCCTCACTGGATCTAGTTTTTTAGATTTGAGTAGGGTACTAATGTTTTGATCTTTGGGTTGGTTTATGGGCAGTTGATCTTTCGGTTTGGGTGCTCCTTGGGTGGTTTTAGACATTCAGCGGTGTTGGTGTTTGATGGGTGTTTGATTGCAAGCGTTGTTTGGGGTCACCACTTTCAGCAGTGTGGATGCTCGTTTATAGGCATTTTTTAGGCGGGTTAGAGTTATGGGTGCTAGTTTTTGGGTGTTGTATGGGTGTTTAGTGGCTTTGGGGTGGTATAAGAGAGGAGTTGGAGTCGCTTCAACGCGGCAGAGTTGGGTTTTCATTGGGGTATTTTTGGTCTTGGGTGTTCCATCGGCGGAGTTGAAAGGGATATACAGTGTGCTCGCGGTATTTGAGGAGGTGTTCGTTATAGTGGGTGCTGTTGTAAAAATTGTGTAATTAAATAAAAAACAAACATATTCATATTTAACAAATTCAATTACAGAATATTAAATCACGGGACTATATTATACAACTCGATGAATAGAAATACTGAACAAAATATAATGGTAAAAGAAAGCAAACTGAATCCTATATGATACCACAGTCTCTTTAAAAAAGATTTGCCGTCTACCACATGGATGCTGGAGGTATATCGGTGTTTGTCTTTCAGGATACGACAGTGTAAACTCACTAACGCAAAAGTATCTTATGTTAGTTTTGGCGAACTGACAATGGAAACACTCTCTTACACAGGAAGAAGAATATAGGAGCAGACTGACTGTATATGGAAGCCAAAAATTCTATGTTGAAAGCAAGGAAGATGACCTCCTTTTATGTACAATGGAGGAGAGAGAAGGAGGCTCCCAGCCATGAAGGCTGGCAACAAATGCAGCCCATTACTCCTGCAAAACTGATGAAGTAATGCACCAAAACTGATGGGGACAATTAGTATATAAGTTATACACTCTATATACACGTGTGTATATCTGTAGCATCATTCCAGTATGACTCAAGCCTCAAGGCCAAGCCCCAAGCCCAAGCCCAAGTCCTAAGTCTGAAGATCCAAGATCCACGATCCACGGACCACAAACCCAGACCGGGCCCGGTCTGGTTCGGGCAGGCAGGAGGCACGCTCATGCGTGGGTTTGACAATTTTTGCATAACCAACTTAGACCAAAGTTTTGCCCCAAAGGGCTCATGCCCTTATCAAAATCTTGAGGTTTAAATACCCATCAATGCTTTCCTCTACAATCAATGTGGGATTGGTAGTTATACACAATTCCCAATACTCATTCATGATGCCAACTTTATGAGACAATTTCTCATTCAATTCTTAATGGTTTTTGGTCATTCTTTTTGTGGCGTAAAGACCTTGTTACAAAGAATCTAAACTCATTTGATCCCACCACAATCGGTGGTTAGGACTTACCTTAATTTCACATTAAAGTCACTATAAAACCATTTTTTCCAACAATCCCTCACATGATTAAAAATTGACCGAATAAAGAAAACGGACAACATTTACAATAGAGACTCAGAGAGAGAGTCCATAAAGTAATCCTGCATCAGAAAAGGTAGCTATTGGCCTTGAACCATTCATAGTGAAAGTCTATTGGATTTACTAGCTAACCTGTGAACGTGATGTCTTGAACTGTTCTGCCGTTTGTGTAAACTGAGACAATAGACCTCACATAGGAGTTAGTTCAACCATTGTTCTTGTTCTCACTGGTATGTCTAGTATGGCCCTAGAACACTAGTTTGGTTCAATGAGTTTTTAAAGTATTCAGCCTAACCAATTCTTAAAGAAGTGGCCTCACTTCGCACTCACATAGGTGACCTATATAAGGTGTCTTATTATACAACGGTTGATTATTCACATCACGTAGGTCATTAAAAGCATTAGCTTAACCTTCTACCCCCATAGGGTATCACTATATAAAGGAATGGGGTTTTACCTCTTCAGTGACTCACCCGTTACATGCAGTTAGGTTATCTCTTTGAATCTAGATCTTGGAATCTCTAATCAATTAGGTTGGGTTTTCCGTTCCGATAACATTTACTAAAGGCCTTAACCCCATTTCTCTTGATAACGTATCTACTAACTCTCGAGTTAATCCTTTGGTTAGCGGATCCGCAATATTGTCCTTAGACTTTACATAGTATAGAGGGACAACTCCATTAGAGAGTAGTTGTCATATGGAGTTATGACTACAACAGATATGTTTAAACTTTCCATTATACATATTATTTTGTGCCTAACCAATCGTCGATTGGCTATCACAATGAATACAGATAGCTGGCATCGGTTTCGCCCAACGTGGAATATCTTCAACGAACTAGCGAAGCCATTCAGTTTCTTCAGTTACTTTATCCAAAGCAATAAACTCAGATTCCATCGTTGATCTCGATATGCACGTTTTCTTGGAAGATTTCCAAGACACGACTGTCCCTCCGAGGATAAACACATAACCACTAGTAGATTTGGAGTCTTTTATATCAGATATCCAATTCACGTCACTATACTCTTCTAGTATCGCTAGGTATTTGGTATAATTCAGCCCATAATCCCTGGTGTAGCGGAGATATCCCAACACTTGCATAATGTCCCTCTAATGAGTAGCATTCGAATTACTCGTGTATCTATTAAGCCTGCTAACAAAGTAGGCTATATCTGGCCTTCTACAACTCATCAGATACATCAAACTTCCAATGACCCCAGAATATTCTAGTTGGGGGACACTCTCACCATTATTCTCGATCAAATGTAGACTCAAATCTATCGGTTTCTTAGACACACTCATATTTGATTTTCCAAATTTCTCAAGTATCTTCTCAACATAGTGAGACTGAGATAGTACAATACCACTAGATATTCTAATAACCTTAATATCCAGAATTACATTTGCAAGGCTCATATATTTAATGTCAAACTTATAGTTTAACAATCTCTTGGTAGTTTTAATCATTTCATCATTATTACCAATAATGAGTATGTCATCAACGTATAGACACAAAATAACATAACCTCTGTCAGTGTCCTTGACGTATACGCACTTGTCACACTCATTGCTTCTAAACTCATTTGGTAACATAGTGTTGTCAAACTTCTCATGCCATTGCGTAGGAGCCTGCTTCAAACCATATAATGATTTGACAAGCTTATAGAATTTCTGATTTTGCCTTGGAGCTGAAAACCCCTCGGGTTACTCTATGCAGATTTCTTCATCTAAATTTTCATTTAAGAAAACTTTCTTTACATCCATCTGATGTATCTCTAGACCACGTAAAGCTATTATCACAATCACCACGCGAATGGATGTTATCATTGTCAGAGGTATCAAAGTAATCTAGGTCTTCTTGCTGCTTGTATTATTTGATAATTAGCCTAGCTTTATATTTATCAATTGACCCATCAACCTTCATCTTTCTTCTAAAGATCCACTTACTCTCTAAGGGGTAGATCAACCAACTCCCAAGTATGTTTCTGTAAGATGGAGTTAATCTGACTCTTAATCGCTTTGTTCCATAAAGGATTTTCAGGTGAAGTCACAGCTTCATGGAAAGTTTGAGGTTCTCCCTCTAACATATAAGTCAAGAAGTTCGGACCAAAGGACTTGGAAGTCTTAGCCCTCTTACTCCTTCTTGGCTCATTTACTTCCTTATCTTGATCACTATCACTATCATCATCTTCAAGTTCCTTCTCAGAACTTTGATCCTCTCCTTGGGTTCAACAAGGAAATACGTCCTCAAAGAAGGACACATTCCTTGATTCTATTATGGTATTCTTGTGTACATCTAAATATCAAACTTGTGCACAAGAAACCTATATGCACTACTATTCTGTGCATAACCAATGAATATACAATCCACGATTTTCAAATCTATCCTACCCCGCTTGGACGTAAGTACTGCCACTTTTGCAAGACACCTCCACATTTGTAGGAAATTATAAGAAGGCTTGTGGCCTTTCCATAATTCATATGGAGTCTTGTCTATTTTCTTCTAAGGTATTCTATTTAGAATGTAATTCGCGGAGCGAATTGCTTTCCCCCACAAGTTCTGTGGCAACTTAGAACTTATCAACATTGTATTCATCATTTCCTTCAACGTCTTATTTTTTCGCTCAGCAACATCATTTGATTGAGGGGAATAAGGTGCTGTAGTTTGGTGGATAATTCCAGATTGAGCACAAATCTCAATAAATGGCGATTCATATTCTCCACCATGATCACTTCTTAAAGCCTTGATCTTTCTTCATTCTTAAAAAGAATAAATTTGCCAATCGCCCCATCTTTGATTTTAAGCAAATGCACATAATAATATTTAGTGCAATCATCAACAAAAGTGATGAAGTATTTGTTGTCACCATGCGATTGTATGACTTTTAAATCCCATACATCACTATGCGCTAAATCTAAAGGGACGGTACTTCTCTTAACAGAATGAAAAGAAGTCCTTGTCAATTTTACTTCTACACAAGTTTCACACTTGTGATTTGGATTAATCTTGAAAGATGGTATGTGATCTAACTTGATTAATCTACGCAAAGATGCAAAATTTACATGACCAAGTCTACCATACCATAATTCAGGGGACTCAAGCATGTAAGCAGAAGAAGAAGCTTTCTCATTAATCTTCGGGATAATTGTCATTATATTAAGCTTAAACATACCACCCGACATATACCTTTTCCCCACATAGACTCCGCTTTTGGTCAACACGACCTTATTAGACTCAAACACCATGCGAAAGCCATGTTTGCTTAAGAGAGACCCTAAGACAAGGTTCTTACGAATGTCCGGCACACATAGGACATCATTTAGAGTTAGCTCCTTTCCTAAAGTCATCTTCAGGACCACCTTGCCTTTACCCTCAATAGTTGAGGTTGCAGAATTTCCCATGAACAACTTCTCACCGTTTGAAATTAGTTTGAAAGTTGTGAACATTATTTACATGAGTTATTTGCATGTTAATTGTCTATAATCATTTACATGTTTATTGTGTAATAGTTTCATATATAACTCTTGCCTATTAAAATTTTAATTTAATTTTTGGAGTTATAAGTTTAATTGTGTAACTTGTCTAGCATTTTAATTTTAATTAATTTTGATATTCAATATAATGCTAGAAGGGTTAAATAAATTTATTGCTTTCTTTCAATTATTTGTTTTGTATTTTCTTGTGTTTGTCTGCTAACTTTTTTTATGAGAATACCTATGTGAAAGGGAATTGAAAAAAAAAAAAAAATACAAATCCAACTGCATAGAATTTGGGATTGCAGTAAAACATTTGGACTCCTACCTTTTTTTTTTTTTTTTTTTTTTTTTTGGGAACAAAAATACCCAAGCGTGGAAAGGAATTTTGGACCAATAGAATCCTTAATTGGATTGGTTTATATTTCTTTATTTGAAGCAATTTTTTTGCTTGAGTTTTAGCGGTGGTTAAATTGCCAATTTTATTGAAGCAAGTTTGTTTGCTTGTTATTTTGGAAGCATTTTATTTGCTTGTAATTGTTATAGCAATTTTAATTGCTTGTAATTTGGTTAGCAATTTTTAATTGCTTATAAGTTTTGGAAATTAGTTTGTTTTAACCTAGTTTATCCACTGAAAAACTTAATTCTAAGAAAATTGTTTCCCATGGACTAGGAGTCAACATGCTCTTGAAAGTTTTGTCTAAGATTAACTGGGTCTTAAGTGGGACCGGTGTGACCCCTCCAGTTTTCCTGAAAACTTTCCTGACTATGTTCGATTCTAGGATAAGTGGTGAGACTAGTTTTGAATTAAATTTCCAACTTTGGAATTTTCTAGTATTAAGTTTAGTTTCTGGAAACACAGAATAGTGAAATTCTATTTTATTTTTCAGAAATGGCAATTGTAACTAATGATGTTCCTGCTGCTGCTGCTAATGTTGGTGGGGAGCAGAACCCTAGGTCAACTGGCTTGCCAACTCTTACTGTGATCCTTGTGGTTAACCTTGTTACTGTGACCTCTGTGGTCAATCATGTTGCTACTCCTGTTGTTCCGGGAGGACCGTTCAACCATCATGAGCGCCTAGAGAAGTTCACTTGAATGAACTTCAAGAGGTGGCATCAAAAGATATAGACCCGCTAACGCATAAGCACAACGATGTAGACTCGCCGTGCAGAAGCACCTTCTGTTAGCTCTGGCAAACCGATAATGGCAACACTCTCTCATACAGAAAGAAAAATATAAGGGCAGACCGACTGTATATGGAAGCCAAAAATTCTGTGTTGAAACCAAGGAAGATGACCTCCTTTTATACACAATGGGGGAGAAAGGAGGAGCCTCCCAGCCATGAAGGCTGGCAACAAATGCAGCCCATTACTTATGCAAAATTGATAGAGTAATGCACCAAAACTGATGGGGACAATTAGTATATAAGTTATACACTCTATATACACATGTGTGTATATTTGCAACCACCAAACAAATCTGGTCCAAAAAAATTAGGTTAATGGGCCACCAATCTGGCCCAGCCCAAACCTAACCCATTCTAGCAAGCCTCAAGCCCAAGCCCAAGCCCAAGCCCAAGATCCAAGATCCAAGATCTACAATCCACGACCCACGGACTTGGACCCTGCCCCACCCGCGTGTGTGGGAATTTTTGCATAACCAACTTAGATCTTAGTTTTGGTCCAAGCCCATCTTTGAAGCATCCAAAACTCCCTTCCTTCGGAAACTCTGGATGCCCCAAAGGGCTCATGCCCTTGTCAAAATCTTATGATTTAAATACCCATCAATGCTTTCCTCTACAATCAATGTGGGATTGGTAGTTATACATAATTTCCAATACCTCATTTATGATGCCAACTTTATGAGACAATTTTTCATTCAATTCCTAATGATTTTTGGTAATTCTTTTTATGGCATAAAGATCTTGTTACAAAGAATCTAAACCCATTTGATCCCACCTCAACCGGTGGTTAGGACCTACTTTAATTTCACATTAAAGTCACCATAAAACCATTTTTTTCCATAGGTTCTTGCGGTGACGTTCGCGGTGGCAGTTGGGTGCCATGACGAAAATGTGGAAGTGAAGCAGCGGGCTTGGGAGGTGACTGCAGATGGTCCACAACTTTGGTGCAAGGCTTGCAAGGAAGGAGTAGTTTTGGTGCAACCAATGGAAGTGGTTCAACAACGGGTGTTGGCTGGGTGTGATATTTTTCAACAAGGAGTGGAAGTGGTTTGGCAATGGATGATGGCTAGGTGTGTTATTTTCCGACGAGCAATGGATGTGGTTCGGTATTGGATGGTGGTCGGGCGTGATTTTTTCTAGCAATGGATGCGACAGCTAGGCATGGGTGACATAGTAATGTTTTTAGGTCTAACCTTAAGCTGAAGCTTTGAGGCCTCCAAATTTGGAAAGGCCTAATTTTTTGATATAACGTAATAACCTCATGTGATTCATTATTTATTTTTTGAATAAAAAGGCTCAAAACAAAACAACACAAAAGGGCCCAAACTTTATCTTACACAACAACAACAATAAAAAGAAAAAAAAGAAAGAAAGAAAGAAAAAAAAAGAAGCAACGTTACAATTTTATTTTTTTAGATGGGATGGGAACAATTGACTTATAATAGAAGTGAAATAATTTTTCTTTGATTGTAGAGATATTCATCGTAGATTTCTCTCTCTCTCTCTCTCTCTCTCTCTCTCTCTCTGTATATATACATATATATATATTTTGATTGACTCTCTCTCTTTCTCTCTCCCATATTCGACTCTCTTTCTTTCCCTACATTAGAAAACAACTCTCTCTCTCTCTCTCTCTCTCTACATTATTCTTCAAGGCTTGATTCATCATTAACAATTATGTTATTCTTGATTCACTATCTGCACTATTCTGTGATTCACTATCTGCACTATTCTTCAACGCTTGATTCATCATTAAGAATTCTGTCATTCATCATCAACAAGGCTTGATTCATCATCAGGTCCTATTTCTACCCTTTCAATATATATATATATATTTTGTATTTTTATTATTTCTAGAGTTGTGCTCATTTATTATTAATATTTTTAGAGAAAACAGATATGTCTAATAGAAAATATGAATCTAGATATGAAAAACTTAAGAAAAAATGAAAAATGAAAAATCTTATTCAATCTAAAAAAGGAACTCTTGATAAATTTGTTACAACTCATAAAAATATAACAAAACATTTAGACGGAAATTCTATAAATGAACAAGCAATTGATTCAAAAGAATTAGAACATATTGAAACCATACAAAAAAGAGATGATAATACAAAAAAATTAGGCTAAAGTTTCATAAATGAACGAGTTACAAGAAAGATCAATTATGTTACAAGAAAGATTAAGTGAATTAGTTATAATATCAATTCAAAAAGATTTGTTAGCAAAACTTGAATATAAAGATTTATTAATATTTTTGCATCTCAAAAAGTTAGAAAAATAAAATTTAAATAAATATATTTTTTGAAAAAAAATTTTATTACATAAAAGACCTCATTTTTAATTATTGTTTTAGAACACAAATTATCTAGAACTGGCTCGAAGTGTTTTGGGATGTGTGTTTGGCGAAATGGGTTTGGAGTGGGAGGCAGCTTTACTATGGGTGTCAAAATATTTTTTTTATTTATTTTTTTTTCCTTCTGGGTGGATTCAAGCTTTTTACTGTTGTGTACTTAACTATTATTTTTATTTTGTTTGTTGCTATGTTCTTTTTAATTTAGAAAACAAAAGTCGTGAGATCAAGGAGTTGGTTATATAGATGTGAACAGTAGTAGTAAGGGAGTTTCTATTCTGTAAATTTCCCTCTGTGCATTTCATTTCTTTATATCTTTAACTCATATTTTTAATCAAATTTTTATGATAATACACATTATCTTGTTTCTATTCTTCAAATTGTCGAGTACTAAAAGGTGATATATTTTGTAAAAACTAATCATAAAATATGTTACAGATTATATTGACTTTTGTGACTCACTTAGCCTAAATGACAAAGGGGGAAAATGCTCTCAACATTGTGAATAGCAACCTGAGCAAGAAATCCACTGAAGAACAAGATCATCTCTCAAGAAGCACTAAGAAACTCAAGGCTATTGAAGCGATTGCAAATGATTCAATGGTAGTCGAACCTGTTGGTGACCAGGGGCGATCGGATCAATTGGTTAACGAGGGTATCTCCTCTATGGAGAACCAATATGGGCAAAATCATGGGCCAAGATCCTTCAAGGAAGCACTCACTAATCTTCGTTCCAATGAAAGGGCCTTCGAAGATGATCTGGATCATCTGTCAACAAATGATGAAGAGCTTGGTGAGGAAGCTTCAGAGGATGAAGAATATATGGATGAGGGCATGGATTTTGGAGTTCCCAGAATTAATCTCCCTAAGAGTCTCCTGAATAAAATTAGGAGGCCTTGGAAGGACTGTTTGATCATCAAATTATTGGGAAAGACTGTGGGTTATAAACTTCTCATTACCAAAGTTAGAAAGATTTGGGATCTCCAAGGAGATTTTGAAGCTATTAATCTTGGGCTTGGATACATTCTTTTTAAATTTCAAATGAGGGAAGATTGTGCTAAAGTGTACATGGGAGGACCTTGGATTGTCTTGGATCATTATCTAACAGTTCGAAAATGGAAGCATGATTTCAAGCCCTCTCAAGCCAAGGAAGTATCGACTGCTATGTGGGTAAGATTTCCACAACTTCCTATTGAATATTATAATGAGAAAGTTTTATTTCATATAGCCAAAACTATTGGGATTCCTCTGAAAATTGATATTAATATAACTACTTCTTCTAGAGGAAGATTTGCTTGTGTTTGTGTTGAAATGGATTTGAATAGACCTTTAATTTCCCATTTTGCTATTGGTAGGTATACTTATGGTATAGAATATGAACATCTCCACTCCTTTTGTTTTTTTTTTTGTCGTAGAGTTGGCCACAGAAAGGAGAGCTGTAATGAGGCTCCGAAGAAGACCATGGGTGGTGTATCTCCAGCTAATCAACATGAGCAGAATTTGACCGTTGAAGATACTGTGGCTGTTAGTTCCTATGAGCCCCTAGATGGGTTGGCTAGCACTGATGAGAACACTAAGGAGGCCAATAGGGAGAGTTATGGCCCTTGGATGCTTGTTAACAGAAGAGGCCCTCGAAAAAATTTGATGGGAGAGAAAGAGTCCAAGTTTGAGTCCAAGGGCAAAGCCCACAAGAAAGATATGTCTAAGCCCAATCATATAATCCATGCTACGCATAAAGGGGAGAGTTCCAATGGCCCAAGCATGCTACATCAAGATCTCCCCTCTGCCAAAAATCCTGTCTTAGAGAAGAGTGTTGTTACAGACAACCCTTTCACGACTTTGACTGCTGAAAACACTTTGATGGACAGCTTTGCCGTAGCCAGAGCTTCCCTTCCAGATAAGGCTTTTCCAGCTGGTGTTAACATTTCTGTAGAACCTTGGGATAAGGTTTTAAAACCATCTGTACCTAGTCCCAAAGAACCACCAGATCCTACTTCTTCTTCTCCCTCAAAAGTTAACCTTTATAACATATCAACTATTTCTGAGTATGGAGATTCCAGAGGAGAATCAACACAGAGTCCAAACAAGTATGATCTATCTTTCATTAGATCAAGAGAAAGAAGCCATTCACCTAATAGATGTCGATTGGTGGATCGCAGTCTCATAGTCGAGCAGGAGGAGATGGACACTTACGGCCAAAAGAACACCATGGTCAGAGTGAGTTCCATAGCTTCACCAATCAACGACAAGCTCAGAGTAAGGAGGATATTGGGGACCCCTGATTTTGTTCCCCTTCCGTCATTCCCTAAATCTGTCTCCACGAAGTTACTTATTTGGAATTGTAGAGGTGTCGGTAACAAAGCCTTTAGACGCACTATGAAGGAACTGGAGGAAACTCACGAACCTTCTATCATTGTCCTAATGGAAACAAAAGTTGAGCTTAGTTCTATGGGTCTCTTCTTCAATAAACTTGGGTTCACAGCCTCCTCTCATGTGGATCTGGTGGGACGAAGTGGTGGGATTTGGATTTTGTGGGATCCCTTCCGTGCGATGGTAATGGCTCTTGATGTTAACGCTCAAGTCATACACGCTAAGATTAAGCGTGCTAACTACTTAGATTGGATTTTGTCGGCTATTTATTCTAGCCCAAATCTGCGGCTTAGAGACACACTTTAGGAAAATCTAGAAGATGTTGCTCAGAATATGAATGATCCTTGGTTATTAGCCGGTGATTTCAATGATATTGCATCTCAAGAGAAGAAAAGAAGCTTCAACTCCAATGCAAGCCAAGCCCAAACTCAGAAATTTGCAGCTAGGATGAATAGGTGCAAGCTCATGGACTTAGGCTGCTTAGGGCCTAATTTAACTTGGTCAAATGGTAGACAAGGTATGGCAAATACACTAGAAAGCCTTGACCGAGCTGTTTGTAACACTGAATGGAGAGTTGCCTTCTCAGAAGGAGTTGTTCAAAATCTGCCTCACACGTACTCAGATCACTCTCCGATGGTAGTGTACACTCAAGGTATGTCTATTTCTAATCCCCTAGCTAGGCCTTTTAGAATGGAGGCCGCGTGGTTCACTAATCCTAATTTTAAAAACCTTGTTGAGAAAGCTTGGGCTGATAGTAAAAATTTTGTTCCTAAGGCTATAAATCTTGTTACAAAGAATGTTATTGCTTGGAATAAAAACACCTTTGGGAACATATTTCGGAGGAAACGGTGGCTTTTGGGTCGGATTGAAGGCATCCAAAAGTCCCAATCTCATGTTTATGCTCATAATTTATTTTTACTTGAAAAAGAGCTTGTTAAGGATTATAATACTATCTTCTATCAAGAGGAACTGTTTTGGTTTCAAAAGTCGAGGGCTAACTGGATTACCCAGGGCAAAAGAAATACCAAATTTTTTCATATATCCACCATTGCGCGTAGAAGGAATATGAGAGTTACCACTCTCAAAAATAGTGAGGGTGTTTGGATCTCGAATCTCGTGGAGCTTAGTAATCATGTTCAGTGCTTTTTTAGAAACTTGTTTAAATGTGATGTTATGCATACTATTCCCAATAAGCCTGTTATTTCGCATCCCAGATTTTCTATTGATGATAATCATTTTCTTTCTAGACCTATCTCTAATCAAGAAGTTTGGGAGGCAATTAAGAGTATTAAGGCCTTTAAGGTGCCTGAGAATGATGCCATTCAATCTCTTTTTTACCATACTCATTGGGAGATTGTTGGCCCCTCTGTGTGTAATTTTATTCGGTCTTGTTTTGCTAATAAAAATATCCCTGATAATTTTAAAGTTACTTTGATTACTCTCATTCCAAAAATTGAAAATCTGGAATCTTTGACCCATTTTCGTCCCATTAGTCTCTGTAATGTTTTGTATAAAACTTTGACTAAAGTTTTAGTTAGTCGTCTCAGATCTATTTTGTCTGCTGTGATTGGTCCTTTTCAAAACAGTTTCATCCCTAGTCGCTTCACTTGTGATAACATCATTATTGCACAAGAAATTGTTCATACTCTTAGGGGAAAAAAGGGGGAAAAAGGTGACATGATTATAAAAATAGACCTCGAAAAAGCCTATGACAATGTGTCTTGGCAATTTCTTCACCAAACTCTTGTTGATTTCAATTTAAATGATCACTGGATTGAATTAATCATGAACTGTGTTACTAACTGTAGACACCCCATTTTTGACCGTCCTCAAGAATTGGACATCATCGTTTGAACACCCAATGATTGTGCTTGCTCGTGTTCATTTGATTCCCTGAAGGTCTCTGCCGAGCGCCTTGCCTTGGAGCCTCTAATCTTGTTTGTTTTGTTCTTGGTTGTGGACCAAGAGCTTGTTGCTTCAATTCTGGAGGAGAGGGTGGCTTGTCGGCCATCCCCATAGCCTGCCGGCCACGACTTGTGCCTGTCAGCCACCAGTGGTGGCCGGTCGGCTACGTTGATGGCCGGACGGCTACATTGATGGCCGGTCGGCCACTAATGATGGCCGACGGCCATTTTTTCCCTTTTTCAGATATTTATTTGCCAGTTGTGCCAGCTGTTGTTCACTGATGCTCATCTCCATACACGTGTATGGAGGGATGAATACAAGCTTTAAGCTTGATTTTCTATATATAGGGGGGTCACTCCCCCATTTTGAAGGGTTAGACAATTTAGAGCAAAATTTTCTCTCTCTCTCTCTCTCTCTCTCTCTCTCTCTCTCCCTCTGCCTCTGCCTCTGCCTCTGCCTCTCCTTTTGTTTTGTGCTTGATAGTTGATTTTCTCTACACTTTTGCACAAAGACCCTTAACGAAACATCCTCATCTTGGAGTTGAGGTTCTTCGAGGCTTAGTTTGAGCTCCTAAGGGTGGTTTTAGCTCAGAATTGTGGCTGTTTTGTGTTGTGCTTCAAGAGGTATAGGACTTGCCTTGTAGGCTTTATTTTGATTACTTGTTTGGCCATCTTTTTATACTATTTTTGGCCTAGTTTTCAACTACAAAAAACTCTGATTTTTGAAGCTTAATATGGTAGTTTGAAGTTATTTTGTGCTAAAGGGTTGTCCACCATTCTTGCTGCTTAATTGTGAAGCTTTTTGCACCATCTTTTAGCATATTAAAATCCACCTTTTTGGGCCTTTAAACCATTGAAATTCAGAGTTATTTTAGTGGTGGAAAGCATGTTTTGAAGTCCAAAAATGGAGGGGTTGGCCTTCCCTCCTTGTGTATCACTTGCATGCCTAGTTAGCATCCTATGGTAGCATGTTTTTATGGTTTAACTTAGCTTAATTCAAGCATGTTTTAGCTACTGTTTTGACTAGTTTTAGCTCTGTTTTGGGCTGTCTTGGTAATATGAGCCTTGTTTTGCATAGTTGTAATGCAAATAGCTTCTCTAGCTTGGCATTCTAGCCCTTCAAACTTGATTTGCTTGAGATGGTTGCATGTTGAAGTGTCTTTTTACATGTAATTTCAGTGTTTATAGCTCTGTCACATGCTCATTTGCTTCACTCTTTCATTGCTTTTTTTAGAGTTGCTATTGAGTCTTATTTGCAAGCTAACATGTGAGTATGTTTTTCTAGCCTTTTGTGCCTTAATCTCAGCAAGTTTTAGCCACTGTTTTGGCATATTTTAACTCTATTTTGAGCTGGTTTGGTCAGTTGAGGTTTGTATTGCATGGCTATAGTGTAATGGTCTTCACTAGCTTAATGAGTTCGGCTCTTAAACATGACTTGCATGTGTTGCTTGTAGGGGTGTTCAAAAAACTGAATCACCCGTGGACTTGTTCGGGCCCGACTGACCCGTGTGTACCACGGACGGTTTCGCATGCATTTTCGGTCGGCTGCGGTTGTATTATTTAAAAAAAAAATTGAAATTTCGGTCGGACACCGGATTGAATAAAAAATATTAACTTAACCCGATCCGACCGACTTATATATGTTATTTTAAACCAAATGAGTTGAAGGCATTCTGTCAATCCTTTCCTTTCAAAAGAGTTTCTACATTTTCCAATACAAAATTATCCTTCCCAAGTCTCTCTGCTTGACAGCTCACCCTTATCAATCAATCAATTGTAACTTTTTTTCTTCTTTTCCAAGTCGAGACGCAATATCTATTTATTATAAAAAAAAAACAAAATCTAAGACTGTATCTTTCTAAGGACACATTTATCTTCTCAACAAAAATGTATTCCTCAATTCCAATGTATTCCTCTCTCTCTCTTTCTCTCTCAAATTTGACAACTTATTACTCTTGTCTCTCTCTCTCTCTCTCTCTCTCTCTCCTCAATCCTTCTATTTTCTTCTTCTTTCTTTTTGTCCATCCTTTCATCTTCATCTTCCTCTCAACCCTTTTGTTTCTCTCTCACCGTCCCTTCTCCCTTTTTCTTCTATCCTTTAGATACGAACTCGTCTCTGATTCTCTCTATCACCGACTCTCCTTTCTCTTTCTTCTCGTTCTCTCTCCTCATCTCTGTTTCTCTTTTTTAATTTTTTTTTTCCTTCTTCCTTTCCTCTTTCTCTCGTTGGTGATGGGGCAGTGGCAGTGACAGACAAGGTTATTAAATAACGGTGTTGGTGACGATGAGCAAAGACAATGGCTGCAGTGATAATCTGCAATTTCTGAGTGTATATACATTAGGTGTAATTTGTAATCTGTTACTCATCTGTATTATGTCACTCTTTGTTACTGATTTGTATTCATGAGTTTAATTTGCTGTTTTGATTTCTCAATTTGATTTTTTCACAAATTTTTTTTCCATCCCTATTACTTTTTCAAAATCGACCGAACCGACCACTAAGTCGTGACTTTTCATTCGGTCAATTTCGAAGTGTAGTTCGGTCGACAACGGATAATTGATTTTCCAACCCGAACGTGTTGGTTCGGCTGACGAGCCAAGGGTAAACCCGAGCCGAACCAACCCATGAACACCCCTAGTTGCTTGCATGATTTAGTGTCATTTTGCATGCCATGTCAGCACTGAAATGTCTGCAACCTCTCTCTATCCTTCACTCTTTACTTTGTTTTGAAAGTGGCTTTGAGCCTTTTGTTGGCTTGAGTGTGGAATTGAGACCCTCATGCCTAATGGTTTAATTCCTTGGGAGTTCATTACCAATAGCATGAGGCCTCTTTCATGCTCAAGGTACTTGTAGCTTAAACCCTCTTTCCATTAGAGGACTCTCATCTTTTGGACTTAACCGGTTAAAGAATGGATCGGTAATTAAAAAGAGTAAATAAAACATGACAAGTAAAACTTGAGCAAGTTAAGCATGTTGTGTTGCATTGCATGTGTTTGGATTGGACGTTAATCCAAACACAAGGAAAATGGGACATTTCATACTCAAAGTGATGAAACGTATCATTTTCTTGGTCACTGTCACCCTTGATCATGCATGATAGGGTGGTGGTTGTTTTGGTCTTGTTTGTGCATTCATTGACCTTGTATAAGCTTGGTTCCCTAGCCATCATGCATTGAGAATGCTTGGTTGATGGCTTGAGAGCCAAGAGCTACACTCCTTTGAGCTTGAGGGATGATAAGGAGGATAGCAGTACATATATTTCTTGAAAATGCATTGCTTTGCGTCTGTTTGCTCTTTGTTGCAGCAAAAGAAGAAGTCCAGAAAAGGGGGTGGCCGACCGGGCCACTTGAGCTAGTCGACCGGCCAGTTGTTGTGGCCAACAGCCACCTTTTGTAGCCGACCGGCCACTAGTGAATTTTGCACAAATGTGTTCCTATGTTGGAGTAGAGGCAATCTAGAAGTTGGTATAATTTTCGGTGATCAAATGAGTGCAAACAGAGGCATCCGATGGCAAGGCAAGGGCATTTTCGGGTGGAGCAGCCGAGCATGCATGCATCCCTCGCCCTCAAGGCCATTTAATTGCTTTAGTTAGTAACGTAGCTAATTATTCAATTCAAGTGTTGTAATTAATAAGTTCAATTTGGTTTGTATATTTTAGCTAGTTTAGAATAGTTAGTTAATTTGTCTCAATTGTTGTAATATTTAATTAGCTAGAATAGTTAATTAGTTTTGTGTTGTAATAATTAGCTTAGCTTAGTGCAGCTTAGCTTATTCATTCGGACCCTCCTTCGTGAGGGCACAATGTTGTAATAAGTGTGCACGCGTGTGTGTATGTCTTCCAACCCCATGTCTTTCTCTCTTTTATTTATCCGCTTTTGATGGTTAGATTAGGGATCATGTTTCAATTAGCATACCTTATGCTTGCATGTTTGCATCATTTATTTGTCTTGCATGCACCAAGGCTCGACGCATCATACAAACTACATTGCAAATTCAATACTTATTTGAATACGTGTTTTAAAGCATGCTATCAAATTGTATCATATGCCATATTAGTAGCCGAGCCTATTAATTGCATTATTGCATGTGTTGCATTAGGCATCTTGTATAGTTAGGATCATGCATTCTTTCTAACTAGCTTTTGTTTTGGCTTGGAGTACTTGGTAAGCTTTTACGCTTTAGCATATCGCATGAGATGTGGATGTTGCCATGATAGCATGCTTGCCATGAGGCTATTCGTTTAAATGATTAACTACATGAATGCCTGTAGATGAAGGCTTGATTGTTTGAATTAGAACAATTCGACGAATGTGAGTTTTAAGCCCACTTTGCGAAGTGGCAAATCATATTTTAAGCCCATCATGATGGCAAGTCCACGTTGTAGCCCACTTGAGGGTGGCAACTTCAAACCATTTCCAAAAACAAACATGAGTTGTTTTGTTCCAATTCTTGCGATTTTAGTCTATACTTGCTTGTGTGCGTCACGTAGTAAAGTTAGCTAATAACAGGAATGAGAACACATGTGTTTATAAAACAACGTATCATGATTAGTAGAGGCCGATCTTTGATCAGGCGAGCGGGGGTGCTCATTTCAGGACCTTCCTTTCTCATACCCAAGTTCCCGAGCCGAGGCAACTTTGGTGATGACGGACACGTGGCCTTTGGCACGAGTCAGGGTTTCCTAAATTTCCCAAAAACAAAATATTTAGGTGGCGACTTTGTAATCTGGCAAAGCAATCCAGTTTTGACATTATTTGATTCAAAATCTGATTTTCCAAAATGATTTGTCGGATTGGACTCTTTGGTGTTTATCAGTTTCACATTACACTTTGTGAAACTAGATTCAGAACCGTGACAGGAGTCCAAACTGTAGGACCAATTCGAGCTCTCCAAAAGGGGGCGCGAAGAAAGGCGAGCTACAGTTTCTGGCGACTCTGCTAGGGATTTAGGGAACTTGACTTGAACTCATGATATGTTGTTTTATCTGCACTTATGTATTTTTTTGGATTGCATTTGCATTAGTGTGCCTAAGTCACAGTGTTTGCCATCTGCTATTCCTGAACGGTTTGCCGGAGGTTTGCTTGGAAAAGCGTGCCATAAGGCTGACCGGTTGCGGGCTCTACCACGATGGGAACACAAACCTTGGATCTGGACTATTGCTGTACCGTTTGAACCTCCTTTCACTTCTTGGTGTTAGGAGCGAGAGGTATATTAGGTGCTCTTGTTAAGGCACCCTTTTTAACCAATCGACCTAGTTGCACATCGAAAGCCATAGAGACTGTTCCAAACTAGGACAGGTTGCTTACCCGAATGTAGGTTTGTTTGAAACCACTTGCTTGCGTAGCAAACCCCTAGTTCCTAATGAAATTAGGACAGGGTAACCCTACCCCATCATAGGGGTGTTTTGGCTCTCACTTGCTTGATACGTGCTTTTAGAGTGAAACTCTGCAGGAATGTATGTATCAGCTGCAAGTCTGGGTATCAGTTTGAGAGTATTAGTTTTGAGGCAGAAATTTGAGGTAGAAATCAATGTCTGAGTACAGTCGTCCAGCTTATGATTTCAACTGTGTGTTGTCTCTGTTTAAGCCGAGGTGTTGTGCGCTTACTAATTCTTGTTTCTTTTTTTGCTTTATTTTCTTTTTGTAAGGTAGTATTTCACAATTGCTTCCGATGAAGCAGTTACCCCCTGAGCACTTTGGACTCGAGTCAGGAGGATTTACCGATCTGAGGATGTTATTGGAGGACAACTAGTGTTTTCTTCGTTACCCCCGGTTACGAGACAGAGGAGAGTCAGGCATAGATCACCGGTTCAGCAGTCGCCAATTCAGCGGTCACTATCTACGTCACCTGTGTGCAGTCGGGCCCAATTTTTTGCTTCCACATCAGAAAGAGATTACACACCGATTCTGATAGATCAGCACCCCTCAGTCAACATGGAGGATATGTTGCGTCAACTTCAACAGACCATTGAGGCAATGTAGCTAGACGCTGCCTGCCAAGCGGAAGTCACCACCCGCCAAGCGAAAATTGCAGCCCAGCAGGCTGAGTTAATCGCTAGGCTTCAACAACAACAACAACAACTACAACAAGCAGTAGCTTCTGCTTCACATCCACCCCCAGTTAGGGTTCCAATATCCTGGGATACAGCCAATGTCCAGGAACATACGGACATCCCAGCGGATCCAATTCCACCCCAGACATCCAAAGCACTGGTCTACCCAACGGAGGCACTGTTTGAGTTTGAGGTCGACTCTACCGCGCTAAAAGTGAGCAATCTCAAGAAGCTTTTCAAACGAGCTTAGGGTGTTAATTCGATCCCAGATATAGAGGACGGCTATACAGATTCGGCGGTGACATTACCAGATAGATTTAAAATGCCCTATATAGACCGCTTTGACGGTTTAAGTGATCCCATGGTCCATTTGCGGCTATTTTTAGATATTCTGCGGCCAATGGGCCTAACTAGACTGCAGAAGTTATCCCTCTTCGGTTAGACCTTGTCAGGTATCGCGGCCATTTGGTATGCTAAACTGGAAGATTCTGTGAAGAAGAGCTGGGAAGAGATGGCCGAGGCCTTTATTGCCCAATACTCCTGTAACACTCAAATTGAGGTCACAACTTGTGATCTCGAGGCAACTCGTCAAGAGCCAAAGGAAGGCATCTCCGATTTCGTCACTCGGTGGAGGGCCAAGGCCTCCATGATGACCACCCGACCAGCTGAAAAGGACCAGATAAGAATGGTCATTTCTAATCTGTAACCGAGGCTGCTATAAAAGATGATAGTCCTACCTCTACCTACATTTGCCGACCTTCATGAGATAAGGGTGCAAATAGAGGATGCGATGAAACAGGGTCTGATAGACCATGAAAAAGA
The DNA here is from genome assembly GCA_036172215.1 of Camellia granthamiana. Classification (NCBI taxonomy): domain Eukaryota; kingdom Viridiplantae; phylum Streptophyta; class Magnoliopsida; order Ericales; family Theaceae; genus Camellia; species Camellia granthamiana. The sequence continues at coordinate 92,918,254 of CM069915.1, read as the reverse complement.
GCAGCCTAAGAGGGCTGTTACACGCAGTTCAAATGCGGGTAATCCAGCTGCAAGGACTTCTGATGTTGGTATGGTCACCACCACACTGAAAATAGCCAACCCCTTTACCGGTACATCCGGAACCACCTCACAACCTGCAAAGCACCAACCCCGAGGCCAAAGGTTTTTCACCCCACTCTACATGTCTCTATTTGCGGCCTTAAGGGTCTTGATTAGAAAGGGGCATTTGAAGCCCCTAGAGCCGCGCCCATTGCCTAATCCCCTCCCTCCTACACACAACCTAGCCAAGTACTGCACCTTCCACCAATAGCATGGTCATGATACTGACCTATGCTTTAGACTCTGTCATAAGATTTAGGATCTCATTGACAACAAAGTGATAATGTCTCCTAAAAAGCCTAATGTCACTACAAATCCTCTCCCACCACATAACCAACCCCCACCACCCAGGCAAGTAAACCTTATCCAAACACTGGCCGTCCCATACGACCCCAGCATATACATCACCCCCTCCCATCTACCTAAGCTGGCACTGTTCATCCCAGAAAGCACAGACCTGTGCATGATGAGTGCGTCTATATCCCAACCCAAACCTGTGGTGGTGGCTGTGGTAGAAGAAGGTATGCCTAAGGGCTCCATGAGCTTAATTGAAGAAGAGTATAACCCGTATCGTTACATTGTGGCAACTAGCCAGGCCAGACCAGGGATGGAATTGCCGACGGGGATGGAGGTTAATGTAGTCTGGGAGGACGGGCCAAGCCAGGGACTGGATGACTCAGTTGATCTCGAGGAGGACATCAGTAACCTGCAGTTCTTCGATAAATAGGATCTGGGGAATGTACAGATTAGTTTGTTTGATATGAACGGATCAACAAATAATACGGGGTGGCTCAGTGATGAACCGAATATTGATGAGGGGTCTCAACCAAAGCAGAGACAGCTGGAAACAGGAACTTCTACAACGGCCAGAACGGTCGACGACAAGGGAGAGTTGCCGGAGAGTACCTCTACTGAGAATTTTGCTCAAGAATTGGGTAGTATTTGTATAGCCGATACAGAGTAGGAGGCTGCATTGAAGCGGTTCGAATATGAAAGAACTGAGAGTGATCAGAAGGCCAGAAAAGCCAAAGGCCCTGCGGGGACTAATTGTGTTGCGGATACAGGAGTATTTACAACGAAACTAGACAGTTGCTTGTCGGTTACCGAAGGAATGTGGTGGGAAGATGGGGATTTGCATCTCGCCCACACGGATGAGGATTGGGGACATAATTTGCCAGATGATACATGGTATTCTGAGGAAGTCGATCACATGACTCGGAGTGGGCGGTACTTTAAGCCCCCATACCTAGACCAACCAGAAGCATCAGGAAAGGACAAGGAAGTAGAGAAACAGAAAGATAAACTGCTAGAAGAAGAAGCTATACTGAAGCAGTTGAAAAAGATTCAAGCGGACATATCCATTTGGGGATTGCTCATGGCTTCACAAGTGCATAGACAAGCCGTGCTATCAGGAATGGATAAGGCTAAGCTCTCTATCAATACAACCCCGAGCAGTTAGTGGGACTGGTCTTCCCGGGAGGTGCTTTGCCGACTTTGACTTTCACAGATAAAGAATTGCTGCCTGAGGGCTCTGAGCATAATAAACCACTATACATCTCTATCAAATGTAAAGAGAAGTGGATACTAGTAGTTTTGGTTAATACCGGGTCTGCAATTAATATGTGTCTGTCGCACACGGCCTATGCTATCAGCTTGAAGCCTGTAGACTTTGTACCAACGGCCCAGGTAATTCGGGCTTATGATAATACAAGTCGGGAAGTGATGGGGACAGTCCGGATCAGAACGCAGGGGGGCCTGACACAACAAGACATTGAGTATCACATCCTGGATGTTCCAGCTACTTTTAACTTACTCCTTGGATGGTCGTGGCTGCACCAAGTGAGAGTTGTCTCTTCCACTCTCCATCAGATACTGAAGTACCCCCATGGAAAGGGGGTAGCTATTGTGTTTGGGAACTCTTCCATACATCCTCCGCCGGAAGTCACTACACCGGTACTAGAAATTATACACGGCGAGGACGATGTTTTTTTGTCTGGGTTCACCTTGGCTGAGGCCTGGGTAGTGCAAGATATTTTGGCTATCGATGAGGGGTTGTACGTCAGTGTTCAATTCGTTTACCTCATGAATAAGCTACAACATATACCCGGAATGGGATTAGGAAGGAGCGGCTAGAAGGGCGTTGCTATGTTGGCCGAAGTGCCACATAGCCTTCATATCTTTGGTCTAGGTTACACGCCTACCAAAGAGGACTGGGTTTGGAAGGGAAAGGAAATGGCAGGAAGAGCCAAACCTAAACAAACTGGGAAGCACTATGAGTTAATGCATAGACCCATTCAAGGAACCCTGAACGGCCGCTTTGTCCTCGAAGGGGAAGATTTTCCATTCTGCGGCTTTCTTGAGCCATGGTTGAACTTTGAGAAGCGACGTTTGCCCGACTTTGAGATCTTTTTCAATCTACAGTTTTAAGGGGATGAAGTCGCAGAAGAATAGACTGACCTACCAGCTGAGGCTGAACAATGTATAGAGGATGAGTCCGATGGCATAGAACTTGAGATAGGAGCAGCGCTGGCTTGTCTCCTCTCGGATCCTTGGATCAAACCAGAGAGCTTGGGGGATGATTTCTCCGTTTCCATGATTAGAGATCAATCGGCTGTGGACCCTTCTGTCGGCATTCTGGATGCATCTATCGCACCCTCCCTCATTTGGCAGTTCGAGGAGGGCTTTTTGTCCAGTAGTTTTGAATCAGGTAGTGAACCGGAATCTGTGGAATCAGAATCAGATTCTAGTTCTTCTGAGTCAGAGTCCGGTATTCCTGGGGTTGAAAACTCGGATGCCGTTGTTTTGTCTAGGTTGTCTTTTTCCTTTTCTTTTGAGTCGATTGTAACCGAGGAATTGGACGAGCTGGAAGTTGTAAATGAGAATGGTACCATTGCAGTTTCCGAGCACTTTTCTGTGCCACTTGTGTATTGCATTGATTATGAATTTCAAAACTTTGATAAAAACGAGGAAGAAATTCCTCTGGTTTTGAAACATTTGATTGATCGAGAGGATGAGAGGTTTGTAAAACCCCTGGTTGATAAAATCACTTCAATTAATATGGGTACTGAGAAGGATCCGTGTCTGGTCCAGATCGGGTCCACGTTGTCTTTAGAGGAATGCGAGCGTTTTGTCACTTTATTAAAAGATTTCAAAGATGTTTTCACGTGGTCCTACGAAGACATGCCTGGAATTGATCCTGAGATTGTATAACACCGGATCTCTCTTAACCCTGAGGCCCGACCCATTAAGTAGAAACTTCAGAGAATACGCCCGGAATAGGCTCTGAAAATCAGGGAAGAGGTCGCCAAGCAGATAGATGCAGGGTTTTTGCTAGTATCTGAGTATCTTACTTGGTTGGCCAACATTGTTCCGGTGTTGAAGAAAAATAGTAGAATTCGGATGTGTGTGGATTTCAGAGATCTAAACAAAGCCAGTCCGAAGGACGACTTTCCTCTACCGCACATCGATGAATTGGTGGACTTCACCGCAGGCCATGCGTTGCGTTCCTTTATGGATGGGTTTTCTGGGTATAACCAGATCTTGATGGCATTCGAAGATAGGGAGAAGACTGCCTTCACCATGCCGTGGGGAACCCACTGTTACAGGGTGATGCTGTTCAGTCTAAAAAATGCCAAGGCTACTTATCAACGGGCTACGACCACGATCTTGCATGATATGGTCCACAAAAAGGTTGAGGTGTATGTGGACGACATGATTGTCAAGTCCAAGGAAAGAGAGGGCCACTACATCGCCTTGAAGAAATTTTTCCAATGAATTAGAGAATATCGATTGTGACTGAATCCACAGAAGTGCACTTTTGGTGTCACAGCAGGGAAAATGCTGGGGTTCTTGATTACACAAAGGGGCATCGAAGTCGATCCTTCCAAAATCAAGGCCATCCTAGAAATGCCACCACCAAGGACTAAAAAGGAGGTGCGAGGCTTTCTAGGTAAAGTGCAATTCATAAGACGGTTTATTGCAAAATTAACCTTGACTTGTGAACCACTATTTGGTCTCTTGAAGAAAGGAAGGAAATTCCAATGGGATGACCGATGCCAGGTTGCTTTTGAGCAGATCAAGCAATATCTATAGAACCTACCCATGTTGTCACCGTTAGAGTCGGGGAAGCCGTTGATTTTGTATCTGTCAGTAACCGGCACGACAATGGGTTGCATGCTTGCGCAGGAATCTGAGGATAGAGTGGAGAAGGCCATCTATTACTTGAGCAAGAAGATGCTGGAATATGAGACCCTTTACACTTCGCTAGAAAAAGGCTTGTTTAGCTTTGGTACAGGCCACCACGAAGTTGAGGCACTATCTGTTAGCTCACTCTGTAATACTAGTTTCGAGATTAGATCCCATTAAATATCTCTTCGAGAAACCATCGCTTAAGGGTAGGCTAGCCCGTTGGTTGCTTCTTTTTTCCGAATTTGATTTGAAGTATATGACTCGCAAGTCTATCAAAGGAAGATCGGTAGCGGAGTTCCTAGTCAATCACCCAGTGGAGGGAGACGAAACAGTAGAGTATCTATTCCCGGATGAGGCCATTCTGCAGGTTGAAGAAGAGATTTAGACCATGTACTTTGACGAAGCGTCTAACCAGTACGGTTATGGGATAGGGGTGTTGCTGATAGCACCCAACAATTCCCATTTACCCTTAGCCTTCAAACTCCGGTTTAAAATATCGAACAACGAAGCAGAATACGAGGCATGTATCATTGGTTGGAAGCCGCCCTGGAACTAGGGGCAAAAAGGTTGGACATCATTGGGGACTTGAACTTGGTTGTATCTTAAGCGAAAGGAGATTGGAAGGTTAAGGAAGAAAAAATGAAAATTTATCACCAAACCCTGGATGTTCTGATTCCCAGGTTTGAGAAGTTAACCTTCACGTATCTGTTAAGAGAGAACAACAGGTTTACAGATGCTTTATCAACTCTATCTTCTATGATAGACATTCCTTTGGGAGTCCGGATGCGTCCGATCATTGTTGAACAGAGACATGTGTCGGCCTATGAGTTAATTGCCGCAATAGATGAAGTGCAAGATCAGAACCCCTAGTATCATGACATTTGGAACTTCTTGGAAAAAGGAGGCTTATCCACTAGGGGCCAATGCCAAAGACAAAAGCGCAATACGACGAATGGCTGCTTAGTTTATCATCTGCAGGGGTAAATTGTACAAACGAGGCCATCTGGGAATGCACAAGCTGTGTGTTGATACTGAAGAGTCGAAGCGCTTAATGGAGGCCATCCATGGAGTAGAGTGTGGATCGCACATGAGCGGAGTGATGCTAGCTCGGAAGATTCTCGGGTAAGGTTATTAATGGTCGACCATGGAGGAGGATTGTATTGGTTTTGTTCGGCGATGCACAAATGCCAAATTCATGCAAATCGTATGAACATTCCGCCGTCGAAACTGTACAACATGACTTCACCATGGCCATTTTCAGTTTAGGGAATTGACGTCATTGGGGTAGTTACTCTGAAGGGGTCAAACGGGCATGAGTATATCTTGGTGGCAATAGAGTACTTTACAAAGTGGGTCGAGGCCCAATCCTATGTAGTGCTGAAAGCGTCGCATGTAGCCAAGTTTATTAGGAATAATATCATCTGTCGTTATGGGGTCTCGAATGAGATCATCTCAGAAAATGGTTCCTACTTCAAGAAAGAAGTGATTGACTTATTGGAGAAATACAACGTGGCTTTTCATAAGTCATCCACATATCGGCTGCAAACCAACAGAGCTGTTGAGGCCGCCAACAAGAACATCAAGTATATTCTACAGAAGATGGTGGAAACCTACAGAGACTGGCCAGATAAGCTGCCATTTGCTCTCTGGGGTTATAGAACATCAATTCGGACATCTACTGGGGCAACTCCGTATTCTTTGGTTTATGAGATGGAAGCTGTTCTGCCAATTGAAGTTGAAGTTTCGTCGCTGTAGGTTATGGCTAAGTGCCAAATAGCAGAGGCGGATTGGCAGCAGAGCAGGTTTGAGGAACTAATGTTGTTCGATGAGAGGAGGCTGAAGGCACTGTACCATGTCTAAGGTTATCAACGAAAAATTGCCAGGGCTTTCAACAAGAAAGTTAAGTCCAGAAATCTGAAAGAAGGGGATTTGGTACTGAAAGACAACTGAGATCCCATCCATGACCCTAGGGGCAAGTTCAGACCTAATTGGACTGATCCTTACATCATCAAGTCAATCTGGTCGGGCAGAGCTGTCATTCTTATGGACTTAGATAGCCTTGAATTCTCCCAACCAATCAACATGGACAAGTTGAAGAAATATTATCCTTGAGTGGCTCGTTAGGTCAAAAACCCGAAAGGGCGACCTAGGCAAAAGTTAGAGCATGAAAAATTAGAAAAAAGAAAAACTAAGCTCGCAACGTTGAAAACCCAGAAAGGGCGGCCTTGGCAAAAGTTAGAGCGCAAAAGGAGAGTGTTAATACTCGAGTGAACTAGAACTGAACTATGTAAGGCTTGATTCCCATCTTTAGGATACGTAGGCAACTTCATTCTGAAGTCCAGCCGTAAACACTTCAAAATCAACTATGTCCATGAGATTGTTTTGGTCTTCTTTGTCTTTTCTGCATCCAAGAGTTCGATTGTGATCTTCACTATGAGAGCTGGTTACAGTACAGTGCAGTGCTATTCAGACAAGGGACAACTTTTCGTTTGTTGGATTCAGGGTTATGCATCTCGAGGATAGATTCTGGGTGTGTCTAGTTGTGTTCCTTATCGAAAATAGTTTTGAAAAGTTTTAATAAAAGTTGATTTGGTTCAAATTAATCTTTTTACAACTTAGACCATTTTTGAACCAAAAGGAAAATTTTCAGTACCTACAACCTTCAATTTCATTGATTTCAATACAGAGTTCTCCGACTCTTGATACAAACCGAAGCTGCTTTTTATTACATTCAAAAGGAAAACTTGAAAGTATAGATTAAAGCAATAAACTTGGGGCATAGATAAGTTAGGTGTTCCTGTGCCCTCTTCCTGAGCTTGTGGAAGCTTCAGATACTAAAGTAGGCCCGGTTTATGCCTCATCTTCGAGCCAAGCTATGCATTCGCCAGAAAGGGCACAACTAAAATTGGGAGTGGGGACCATAAGTTCTCTTGTCCTCCATGAAGTGGAATATCGAGCTAGTTGTGAACCTCGGATCGGAAATGAAGCTGGGTACTTTATCCCCTTTTTCTAGGCAAGTTTGGTCATGTCTGAACTGACGCCGGAACTGGAAGGGAAAATAGAAGACACAGTGTGTCAAGTCAATCAACTGAATGCCCGGTTGTCGGGACATGCTGTAGCTCATCTCGGGCAAGTCAAACCAGGGCAACGCCAAGCAATGTTAACAGTAGACCTGTTGCACATCTAGTGGCACCACCACCCCTCGTTTGGGAAATCAACTAGCTGTTGGCAAAAGAAATAGCCACACACTGAATATATAGGACAAAAGTCCACTACCTTCAACCTGTCCATGAGCCATATCTGGGGAGGGATGAAAAATAAGAGAGATTAAAGAATAGAGAGGTGTATGTGAAGAGAAAAGTGAGAAAGGGTTTTGAGAGAAAAATAGAGCTTGAGGGCCAAGTGATGTGAGAAACACATGTGAGAAGGGTGGGAACATTACCTGCAAGAGTATTGGGCTTCCTGCGAACTTGGTTGTCTCCCGGTGATGGAAAGCATCTAAGCCCATCAAAGTCTCGGGTAGGGTCAAGCCAATGTAGCTCTTACCCTCTTTCAAGCCTTGGGCAACTTTGATCAAGCGAATGCTAGGCCCTCCGAAACCAGGGCCAAGAAGAAAATGAGCCAACATGCACAAGTAGAGGTCATGCTTCTGAAAACTTTGCAGTGACGATCACCGCGGTCGCCGGCATTAGAAAATTGATGAATCAAGCTTGTAGACGTCCCCGAACGCATCCCGGGCGAGGAGTGCGAGTCCCCCCCCCCCCCCCGTTCTGGTTCGATATTGGGTCTACTACAGTTCGAAAGACTCAAATGTCACGGTTCTAAATCTTGAACCAAAGAGTCCAAATCCGGCAAATCGTTTTGAAAACAGATTTTTTTGAAAGAAGTGCCAAACATGGACTGCTTTGCCAGATACAGAGTCGCCACCTAAATATTTTATTTTTGGGAAATTTAGGAAACCCTGGCTCGGTGCCAAAGGCCACGTGTCCGTCATCACCAAAGTTGCCTCGGCTCGGGAACTTAGGTACGATTGGGGAAGGTCACTTCGTGAGCATCCCCGCTCGCCCGGTCAAAGACTGGCCTCTACTAACCATGATATCTTATTTTGAAAACATTGTATGTTCTTATTCCGGTTATTAGCCTAGGTTACTATGTGATGCGCACAGCATACAAGTATAGACTGAGTCGCTTGAATTGGAACAAAACATTTCATGTTTGTTTGTTTGAAAATGGTTTGATGGTGCTACCCGCAAGTAGGCTAAGATGTGGATTTGCCACCCTCGGGTGGGCTTTAGAAAATATGATTTCGCCATTATCTAGTGGGCTTAAAACAAACATTTGATGAATTGTCCCAATTTAAGTAACACAACCTCCACCCACAGGCATTCAAGCAGTTATATCACATAAGCAAATAGCCTCATGGCAAGCATGCTATTCATGGCAACACTCACACGCATGCAAGGATGCTAAAGCATAAAACTCACCGAGTACTCCAAGCCAAAACAGAAACTCATTAGAAATCCATGCATGATCCTAAATATGCTGAAATGCCTAATGCAACACATGCAGAATGCAACTATAGCAGGCTCGGCTATTCTAAACATGGCATATGAGATGCAACAGCTATCAAGTATTCAACTTGGAATTGAAATACAGATGCAGTTAGTATGATGCGCCGAGCCCGGTGCATGCAAAACAGATGAATGATGCAAACATGCGGTCATACTGTATGCTAATTGAAATATGCCCTAATCTAACCATCATAAGCGGATAAATAAAAGGGAAGAAAGACGTGGGGTTGGAAGACATACATCACACTCACCCACACTTATTACAATTATGCCCTCGCGCAGAGGGTCCGAATAAATGTACAGTCCCGAATGAAAGAATAATACAGTCCAAATATTACAGTCCGAATAATATACAAATCCCTAATTAATTAACAAATTAACTAAGAAAAACTGTAAACTGGCATACAAGCCAGGGACTGCCTTGACTCCGCTCCAGATAATGAAATGATGCATGTTTGGGCTGCTTTGCGCGGAAATCCACTGGGATGCCCTAATTAGCCTCTGTTTCGCAATGTTTCTCGAAAAGCGCGCCAAGCTTCGAAAGACCGCTGATTCTTGATATGCTGCAACAGAGAGCAGGAAAGGGGCATAGCAATGTATTTCACAGATATATGCATGCCTCGATCCTCGTGCCACCAATCACGCATATCGAGGCATGATGGCCGAGGAGCCGAATTGCACAACTCAATATAGGATGAATGCATATGAATGCTACAACAAAACCTAACTCCATCACGGATAATCCGGAGTGTCGGTGACTTGGGAATTGAGACACGTTCCGTCACTCGGAGTACGAAACGCGCCTCGTTTCCCGTGCCCGGGCTAACTCCTATCCCGAACACAATGCAATATGTATGATATGCGTGAAATGCAACTAATATGCGATCCTAACATACACAATGTCATGGAATGGCATACACGCTATACGAGGTAATACATAACCGGGCATACACAATGCTACGGATGAAATGGCACACGCAATGCAATAATGGGCTTACACCAACATGAGAGAGCCTCAGCCACACTCACATAAGAAGCCATTAGATGAAAACAAGACACCTCGAAGTACGTGCCCGCGGGCATGCAAACCGAGAACGGACCCTCAGGCACCGAAATGCCACTCTAATGAGACATGGCAAAGACACGGAATATAACATGAAAACATGCAAAAATCAGTAGCAAAATGAGGGGGAAAACAGCCCCGAAATGAGGCGAAATGAAACCCGATGTAAGGAATCCCTCCCGAAATGCAAAACTAGTCATCCGAAATGACTTATAGCTATACCATACATGCATAATTTGAACATGACATGAAAAAGAAGAAGCAAGGCAGCCCCAAAACTCACATTTTTACAGTACAAAACAAGGCCAAACAGTAATCACAAGTAGGGCAAAAATGGCATACAAAAATGGCTCCGTAAGGGAAGCAATGAAGTAAGTGATAGATGCAATGCCCAAACAGAAAAATATCCTTCTACAATACTTAAGAGGGACCAAAAATATGAACATTTACAGTTTATGACATGCCTCAAATCAGTATGAAAACATGCTAAAAATGCCATGCAAGAAATAGGCCAACAAGAGGCTATAACATGAGGTATACAAAGAAATCACCAAACAGCCAAAGACCCTTAACAAGATATGCCAAGAAGGTCAAAATATGGCCATTTTCAGTTCTGATCATGGCCTAAAAACAAAGGCAAGGTAAGCTCACAAAGCATGCAAAAATGGGGGCCAAAGAGGGGTATAATGGTAAGTGCTACATGGAGGCCCCCAACAGTGTTGAGCCCTTCTAAAATGTTGTAGAGGGGCTCAAAATAAGCCAACTCACAGTTTATATCATGCTCAAAAACAGATCAAAAATAGGCTAGAAATACTATGCAAAATAATGGCATACAAGAGGGTATTGAAGCAAGTACCAAATGGGGGGCTCAAACAGGGTTGAGCCCTTAAACAAACATGAAGAATAGCTCAAAATAATGTTTCAGTTAGGGTCGGAGCCCAAAACAGCAAGCAAATAGGTTAGAAGAATGGTGCAAGAAAGTGCTACAAAAGAGGGCAAGATGGCTTACCCTTGGAGACCAATGCTTAGCTTCCTTTTGGCTTGAGAAATGTTGCTTCCCAGCTGCTGGAAATCCTCTCAAGGTGCTGGAAGTGGAGTGGTGGTGGTGGTGCTTGGTAGTGATGAAGAAATGGTACCAAAACTTGAGGAAATGAGAGAGATGGAGTATGTATGAGCTCCAAACAATTTTCCAACCCTTTTCCTTGAGTTGGGAGGCCAGCTATATAGACAAGAAAGGGGGAGAAAAGTGGAGGGAAATGGTGTCAAGTTTTCCTCCAAAACTTTTCCCCGGATTGAGATATTTTTGGGGGAAAATAGCTATACAGCTGTAAAGTACTCACACTGAGGATGCTGGCCGGCTGGGTATTTTTGCTGCAGGTGGCCGGCCGGCCACCCCCTATGGCCGGCCGGCTAGGGGTCAAAAGGGTCAAGTTGAATTAATGGCAGGCCACCAGATATTGGTGTCCTCCCATGTCCCCTCATCACAACCCTGTGGTTCAAATTTGGAAAATGTAAAACAGGAGAGAGAACAAGCCACTTTTAGGAGGGGTTCAAAAGGGTCAAATTGAATTAATGGCCGGCCATAGACTTTTAGGGTCCTCCCATGTGTGTACAACACAAATATGTGGTTTGGGGTTGAAGAAGGTGGCCCTAGGGTGGTCAACATTGGCTCGGAAGTGAGAAAAACGGGTGTCGGAGGGCGCCAGAGGAGCATAACTGGTTGCTGAGACAATTGATGGCCTTCCACCCTTCAGTGACCTTCCTGGTGATAAAACAGAGGTACCTGCCAAAAATGAACAAAAACCGATGCAAAACGAATGCTCGGGGGCCAGAACACGCAGTTCGGGGTCCCGAAAATAGGCCGTTAAGCACCAAAAGTGGCGTTCGACCACGGAGTGGGTCTCTCAGGCCTCAGTGTCCCTCGAAAGGGAGTAAATGAGATGCATGCCAAAAACCGGAGCAGTCAGAGATGGTTAGGCGGTCCCGAACCGAGGCACACGGCCTGACGGCTCCGAAAATCGGGAACCGGGCTCCGAAATGGGCAAAATGGCCTACGGCCACGAAATGTAGCCCACGGCCACTGAGAGATGGTCTACGGGACCTCTCCCTCCCTTCAGGAAAAGAAACAGAGAAAACCGAGTCTGGTTCGCAAACAGAGACAAGGTACAAAAGAGGGTTCAAAAGTCCGGAGGCAGGGCTCACGGCCGCGACTCTGAGACTTCTGAACGAGCACGATATGCAACACCACCGAGCGCTCAACCGGTGACATCTGAGTCTCAAGGTCGGTCAAAAATGGGGTGTCTACAAAGCTGGGAGTATCCAACTCCCCATTATGAACTATGGATTGAGTATCATGTAAAGTAAGCCCACACAACTTTCCTAAAGCTTGGATGTGGCCAAAACGAGACTGGGGCAAGAGTTCCTCGTCACGCCAGGATTCTATCAAAGTTTGGAATTCTTCGATTGTGGGGCATATCTCTTGTGCTCCAAAGCTAAAAACATGTGTAACCAGGTTCTAACATCTAGCCGTGGCATGAAGGAATGGAAAACACAATGGGGTACGACTTAGCGGGAATAGTGCATTTATCCCGAAACCCCGAAAATTTAGCTTTTCTGAGCCATCTAAATTCACAATCCAATCAGAGAGTTTTTCGGCAAAGAATGGCTCAATTTGTGGCAAAAATAGAGTTGAATTTAAGAAACCACGAAGCTGGAGCTTTTGTAGAAGATAAGGTGCTGAGTGGAAGACAGGTGGCAACAATCTGGAGGTTCCCTGCACTAGTGGCCAACCGGCCAGTGTTGGTGGCTGACCGGGCACTTTTGTAGCCGACCGGCCAGTAATAGTGGCCAACAGCCACTTTTGATGGCCGACAGTTTCTGTTTATGGCCGATGGACTCCTATTTTGTCCTCTGGTCCATCCATGTGTTGAGAATGCTAAAGAACCTGTGTCTTGTTCTGCTCTTGGTGCATTTTACTGTCTCTCTTTAAGAATGTTGTCGAGTTGCTTATCGAGTTGTTGATTTGCTTATTGAGTTGTTGCATTAGTTGTTCATTGAGTTGTTTTACTCTCTTTGTTATGTGTTGGTCGGTTCATTACCTGATTAAGGAATTACCAATACAATACAATTTTCAAATTCCATCAAATCCCATTTTTGTGTAAAATGGTGCAATGCGATGCTCAGAATGTAAAAACATAACACTTTTTTTTATTTATCAAAAAGCTGATTTTTCATTCCAATCATGGTTTCTTTTTATAAAAGGAGTACAAGTTTTTAAGAAAATAAAAACTGCCTGAAAACTACAATGCACTAACACTACTAGCAAAAAGAAAACTAAGCAAAAACTTCTGAATCGGCGCCAGCCACCTCAGGATTGAGAGGCCCTTTTCGTTCTCTTCCTCGGCAAAGCAAACTCAGTGCTATCACCATCAGCGCCACTGTTAGAGGCCCCAGTATTGGAGCTAGCTGCTGAACTAGCCTCAGCATCATCTGCCTCCTCAGCATCATCGCCATTGCCCTCAGAACCCGAGTTGGTGCTATTGTCTCCATCCTCAAATGACTCTGACTGGGGGCTCACTGGCTCCTCCTCCTCATCTGTGCCATCATCATTCGAGACAGGCACTGATGGGCCGCTCTCATCACGAGCATGTCTAGCTTCGCCTCGGCTGTGTGCCGGAGCCCCTCGTCTCTCTCTCATTGCTGTCAGAGAAGGAACTGATGGTTCTGCTGTAACTCCTGCTGGAGCGCCAGGTGCGGCTGGGATCTGAAAAGGACAGTTTGTCAAATAAATCAGTTGCAGTATATATCAGATGCAAAGATGGAATGCAGTATGTAGTGTTTGGGTGCAGTGTGTCAGAGCAATACAAGATGGAACAGATTATATTTGAAATGCTGATGTATCGACAGGGAGTTTCATGGCATGAAGTGTGAATTGAAGAAACTCACCGGAATGCCGTAGATGCTGAACAGGTTCATACTCGTCTGCACCATCCCCATCAGAGAAGCCGCTAGCTCGAGAGCCTGCCCGGTGTACTCTATGGATGCCTGTAAATGTGTTGAGATGTTTATAAAGCATAACTGAAATGAATAGAATGTACAAAATGTAAAGTATGGTACATACCGGGGTCGGGCCTCGAACTCCAACAAGCTCGTGACTAGCTGGTGCAGACTTGATGGGAATCTGGTAAGCCTCTCCTGTGGGTTGCTAGCAAGTCAATGTAGTAGGCAGCTCTGGCCATCCCACCCTCTGCCTCGTCTGAGAACCTCTTCTATCATGAGCCCTGGTCACCCTAGACCCTCCGGCTCTCTCTCCTGCAGCTGGAGCTCTAGCTCTCTCACCCCCACGGGCGCTAGTCAGAAGTGGCATGAGGTATGTCTGGATGAAGGCAGTGTAATCGCCCTCAAGTCTGAAGAAGTTGGCGTCCCAACCTCTGGTGAAATCGATCATCTCCTGCATGGTGTATCTCTCTGTGATCCTCATATATATAGGAGGCGGCATCAGAACTACCGGCTCGGGCAAGCCGAGGCTATAGCGATCCCGGTTTCCCTTTCTTTATTTGTTGTATCCGGACTTAGGCTCCGTGAAGTTGGTTGTTGTATATGTCTCGTTTATATTCTTTACTCTTTGTATTTGAGTCTTGGGTTATGTTGGGCAGGTTTGAAACAGGTTGGTTGAGCTTCGAAACCAAAAGTAGTTGTCCAGGATCTAGCCTTCACGCTTGAGTGGAGATTTTGACGCTCGAGCGGGGCCTTCTTTGTTGCTTCTCTGCTCGAGCGGGGGTTTTGGCGCTCAAGCGGTAATATCCATCTCCCAGTACTTTCCTCTACAGTGTTTGACGCTCGAGTGGGCATTTCGACGCTCGAGCGTGAGTTTGTGTGTGACCCTCGAGCAGGGAGTTTTACGCTCGAGCAGGGACCTGGTTCTGCAAAAGTTCTGGAAGTGTGTATCCGGTGCTCGAGCGGGGGTTTGGATGCTCGAGCGTGAGTCTGTGTTTGACGCTCGAGCGGGGAGTTCTACGCTCGAGCGGGGAGACGTGTATATCACTCTGAGATTTAGCTTTTTGGATCACTTTTTTAACTCCAATTCTCTCTCTTACTTTTCAAAACAGCCATTGGAGAGCTTCTCTCACTAAAACCTCCACTTCTCTCTAGGGTTTGATCTAGTTAGAGTAATCTCTCACTCTTTGGCCTTTGTAAAAAGTGTGTTGATCGTCGAGGGCTACATTTTGATCCGAGAATTTTGGGATTTGGAGCATCTTCATTTTCTTCATCTCCTTCGTTGGGTTTCACCTTTTGAGGTAGGGATATCCTACTCTATCTTATGAGCTTTGTCTTTGAATTTTGGTATTTCGATATGTTGGGGATTGTTGGGTAATTTCGAGGAAGTTTGGGGCCATTGTGTAATTTTCAAAAGAGGGGTTTTCAAAGTTTAAAACCTTTATGTATGTAATACATTGGAAAATTGACTTGGTGTTGGATTTTTGATGAAAATGAAACCTTAGGATTGGTGTTGTAATTATAGGAAAAAGCCCTAATTGTTGATAAATTAATTTGTATAATTAATTTTGGAAAATGAGAAATTGAATAGGAAATATTCAAATTGGAAATGTATGGGATTAAAGGGTGTAGTTGGATTAATTTATCGCTCACCTAGGCAAATGTTGATAGTTTATCCATTTGGTGCATTTATTTTCTGTTTAGAAATAACTGCTTTGGGCTATCGGTGGAGGATAGTCTTGATTGTTGTAGACAATGCATGATGATTAGGCAAACTAAAACTAATCAATTGAATAGGCTATCGAGTATAGCGATTGGTTTAATACATCGAAATTGTGTATTGAATGATTGAACATGTATATGATAATTGTTTATATACATTGTATTGTGAGGGAGGAGATAGGGGATGTACTCCACGGTTTAGGGAAAGATAGGGGATGGACCTCTAAACCGAAGATTGTTTTATATTGATACAGCACTACAATGTGTATCAGTTGTGAAGTATGGAAGTGTTTTGTTATATTGATACAGCACTACAATGTGTATCATGTGTGAAGTACGAAAGTGGTTTTATGCGTTATTGATACAACACCAAAATGTGTATATGTCATGAACTTTGAAAATAGTTGAGCGATGAGTTTTAATCTCATTAAGTTATTTGGGCCAGGTTCTGAGCCTTGTTTTCAAACTGAAAGTTGAATAAGAAATGGAAACTGAAATGTAACTTGGGCATGATTGTCATGAAACTATAATGTGGCATGGGTTGGAATATAAGTATGGACCATCTGTTGAATGCTAATATTTTAGTCATTGTTTATAGTTGGTTTAGTATATTTCTACTGGGCTGTGGCTCACCCTATATGGGACATCATTTTCAGGTACATGTAGCATGCCACCTCCAAGGACGTAGCTTGGGAGGCTTAGTGGCTGGGACTCCTTTTGTTGTTTTGTTGTATTACATGTATATCGAGCCTAGGGCTTTCTTTGTATAGAGTTAGCACTCTCTTTTTGTAACCAAGTGTTGACTTGGAAAGTTGTAAGCCCATAGGGCATTTACTTTTGTTGTCAACATGTAATACATTTTGTAATGATTTCTCTGATGGAATATATTTATGCTTCATTCTCTTATGTCTAAGCATGTTATTGTTGGATGATTTATGAGTTTATTTTGAGGGCGTTACAGAGGCTCTGGCGCAGGAATCGCTCCCCTAAGAACCACGCCTGACAAACCGGACCCTCGAGCAAGATCCGGAATCGAGAAGCCTCCCGAGTGCTGACAAACTGATCTCTGACCCCGTCAGGCATCACCGCCTAGGGCTGCCAGGTGATCTGCAAATAGTGAACATACAGATTGTTAGCTGCCATTAGATATGCAATATGAAGTAGAGTTGAAATAACTGTGAGGTTTGAGTTACCTCTGCTGCGGTCACGGTGTCGAAGAATCGACAGAAAAATGAGAAGAACTCCCAAGGCCTCCGCTGGCATCTCCCGTCGTACCTATGGGAGTACGGCACAACAGGTGGCATCTCCACCTCTGGCTCTGGAGCAAGCCTCAGAAAATAGGCGTACACCCAGAGCTGCAGAAGGCAGAAGGACAACAATGAGTATACAATAGATGAATACAGATGATATAGAAAACAGATTGTGTATACAGTATACAGAGAATGCAATGCAGAAGGCAGACAGTGTGTGCAGTGTGCTGATAATATAAAGTAGGAAGCAGATTGTGTGTAGTACAGTGTACGGTGTGTGCAGTGTACAGAAAATGCAAAGTAGAAGACATAACGGGAAATGCAAAAGAAAAGGGTAGGACATACCTCCAGGCCCTCCAGTAGCCTCTTAGCAGATGCCTGCTCCGGCGGGAGGTGGAGATCATATACCCGTATAATGTGGCCAAGCCTGCGCCGCCCCAGTCGTAGAGCCGAACACAAGACAGGTCCACCAAGGCACTCATCAGGTATAGCCCAACAGTGTTCGCCCGGTCGGCGAACAGAGTAGTGCCAAACAGGAACATCAGGAAACCTCGAGCATACTGCTCGGTCTCTTCTCTGGTCTCCAGTGCTGTCCTTTTGTAGTAATCTGTGAACCATGTGTATCGGACCATCCCTGAGCGAAAGATGGGTGGGCGAGTCCCTAGAAGGTAGATCTGAACGGCCTCCCATTTGCCCATGTCTGTGTCGTAAGGAATCAGATGACCCCCTACCGCTATGGCAGTGAGCATAGAGAAGTCAAAGGGAGTCATCGTCATTTCCCCTGCAGTAGAGAAGTGAAAGGAATCGGTGGTATCGCACCACCTTTCTATCAAAGCGCCCAGTAGAGGCCGGCTCGCTATGAGACATGAGAGCCCCATGCAAAATGCGCCGAAGCCAGCCTCATCAATGATATGGCAAACAGCATCGGGAAGCTCCATGTACCACTCCCTAGCGGAGGTGGTCCCGTATCCTCGAATGACGCGTGAATCCCCTTGTGATCAGGAGAAATAGATGCAAGGTAGTGTAAAAAATACAGTGGAAGAATGTGTTTGGGATGAACAGATGAAAGATAGTGAGATCTATGCAAGAAATGCGAAGTACATTGCGAAAAATGAGGGTACAGTGTATACCTCGGAGGAGCCATGAGATAAGTGTGACTCCGGCTCACGCAGTAAAAGGTCCTCGGGAGCGCCTCGTGCAAACCCCCTGAACTGACGAATACTATCGGGAGGCAGCCCGTGTATCTCGGGATGATACGTTGCTGGGTCGAAAGGTCGAGTGCTGAACGACAATGGCTTGAACTCTGGATCATCCATCTCCATCTCCGGAGGAGCTCCGTCGTGTGGGATGTCGTCCGCCATCTCAAGGGAAGATGAGAAAACGGTCGAAAATGGGAAAAATAGGTGGAGAATGCCAAAAGTCAACTCTGAGAGAGGAAAAATGGAAGAAAAGGTCAAAGCTCGGAAAAGGGCACCGAACTCAAGGGTAACTCGAGGGAAACAAACCTCAAGTGGTGGAAATGAAGAAAAAAGCACCTAAAGCAACTTTCAACCGGTTCAAAGTGGTTTAAACTATGAGGGTTTAGTGAAGGAAATGTTTACGGGGTGTTGGAAAAACGCGCGGGGATGCTCGGATCTAAGGAGGAAAATGGTCTAGAGTGAGAGGAGAAAAATTTTCGGGTTTAAGGTAGTGTGGAAAAAGGGTTTGGAACCCTATACTTAAAGACCCGTAGTGAAATGCCGAAATTGCCCTGAATCTGTTATCGGTGGCCGATGACATTCTTTTGTGGCCAATGGCTTCCCAGAGTGGTTGACAGGCCTCCAGTGCTCTCCTTGGATGCTTTTCTGTTGTTTTATGCCCTAATCCCTCAAGAAAGTGCAAGGAAAGTACAGTTTTAAGCTCAAAAGGCCTCTGCAGAAGCTCCGGGTCGTGTTTTCAGTGTGTGATACTTAACACGTGCGAGGTGTATCCTTTTAACTTGTTGCAACTCCTCCGTGAGGTAAGTTGGAGGTTGCGATCGAGTCGTTTTTACCGTGCACCGCTTTTGTCATTGCATAGAATGTGCACCTCTTTGTTATTTCACGGAATGTGCCTTTCACATGAGGTCTTGCATAGTTTCTTGTTCTCTTAAAGCATGTATCTTGTACTTTAGCATAGAGCGCGCTTTTACTTGGGCATTAAACACACATTTTGAACTTTAGTGTGTAACATGCTTGGCATAAGATATGTATTGTCGTTATCTCGCATGGAAAGTGCTCTCTTGGCATTGCATTGTATATGCTCCCGTATTCGCATGAAATGACTGTTGTATAAAGCATGAGTTTGCTAATATGGCATAAAACGTGCATTTGTTAATCTTGCATGGAGCATGCCACAATTTCTGTTTGCATAGAATATGCGCTTCTCACTAGCATAGAACGTGCATTTGTTAATCTTGCATGGAGTATGCCACAATTTTCGCTTGCATAGAATATGTGCTTCTCACATTCGCATAGAACATGCATTTGCTATTTAGCATAGAACATGCTGTTAATCTTGCATAGAACATGTATTCTTATCTTGTTATATCTGTGAAGCCTCTTTCTTATGCAGGCACGATATTGTATGTACGGTTCATTCAAAGCTGGTGCAACTAGACGATATTATATGTACGGTTCATTCAGAAAGATTCCGGGTAAGATCATTCCTGCCCCCTTGAACTCCTTGTTTTGGTTAGAAGTACTTAAGTGCGCCCGGTGCTTACACCACACACTTCTTTGGTAGAAACATTGGGACGTGTGCCTGATGTTTATACCACTCTCCGATTAGAAGTGTTTGGAACGTGTTCCAACACTTATACCACCTTCTTGGTTAGAAACATTGGGACGTGTGCCTGATGTTTATACCACCCCTCCGGTTAGAAGCGTTTGGAACGTGTTCCGACGCTTATATCGCCTCTTTGGTTAGAAACATTGGGACGTGTGCCCGATGTTTATACCACCCCCCGATTAGAAGTGTTTGGAACGTGTTCTGACGCTTATACCACTTCTTTGGTTAGAAACATTGGGATATGTGCCCGATGTTTATACCACCCTCTCAGTTAGAAGTGTTTGGAACGTGTTCTGACGCTTATACCACCTCTTTGGTTAGAAACATTGGGACGTGTGCCCGATGTTTATACCACCCCCTAGTTAGAAGCGTTTGGAACGTGTTTCGACGCTTATACCACCTATTTTGTTAGAAACATTGGGACGTGTGCCCGACGTTTATACCATCCCTTGGTTAGAAGCGTTTGGAACGTGTTCCGATGCTTATACCACCTCTTTGGTTAGAAACATTGGGATGTGTGCCCGATGTTTATCCCCCCGGTTCGAAGCGTTTGGAACGTGTTTCGACGCTTGTACCACCCTGTTTTGGTTAGAAACATTGGGATGTGTTCCGATGTTTATACCACGCCCTCGGTGTTTTATACCATCCTCTTTTCCTCTCGCGTGCGGTGCGTCAGGACGCTTTGGTTAAAAGCATTCAGACAGGTTCTAATGCTTTTATTGCTCTTTGTTTTGGGTTACATAATATTTGGATGTGTTTCAATTGTTATCATATGCTCTCTTTGGTTCGGAACCTTGGGGTGTGTCCCTGGGTTCACACCATTCTTTCCTCGCGTGTGCCATGCGTTGGAATCTTGTTTGCCACCTTGGGTGCGCCCGATGTTTGTGTTGTTCTTTGCCTTTTTTGTGTAATGCGTAGTTAAGATTGCATAATTTTCTTACATCCTTTCTACATGAAATGTGGTTTGGTTCGTAATTCCCCTGCGTAGTATGTTTGTTTACTTGCTTATGTATGAGTTTGATGTAGCATTTCTTTGCATAACATTTGCATCTAGATGTTTCGTTACAGTCTCATTGCATGATCATAAGTTATGTTCTTACATCGTGCATGTCATTTGCATCTTGCCCCAGAACTACGCTAGCTTGATTCCTTGCAAAAGGATACGTAGGCAGCCTATGGGCACAACCGTTCTCTATTTTTGCTTACTTGTTTGTCTAAGTCTTTGGCCTTGTCAAAAAAGGGTCGTCTCTGGGCTTTGACATCCACTCCCGTCATTTCATGAGTTTCGAGTTCTGTCAAAGAGGGGTAACTGTAGACACCCCATTTTTGACAGTCCTCAAGACTTGGACGTCATCGTTTGAACACCTGATGATTGTGCTTGCTCGTGTTCGTTTTGAGTCCCTGAAGGTCTCGGCCGAGCGCCTTGCCTTGGAGCCTCTAATCTTGTCTGTTTTGTTCTTGGTTGTGGACCAAGAGCTTATTGCTTCAATTTTGGAGGAGAGGGTGGCCTGTCAGCCATCCCCATAGCCTGCCGGCCATGACTTGTGCCTGTCGGCCACCAGTGGTGGCCGGTCGGCTATGTTGATGACCGGACGGCTACATTGATGGCCGGTCGGCCACTGATGATGGCCGACAGCCATTTTTCTCCTTTTTCAGATATTTATTTGCCAGTTGTGCCAACTGTTGTTCACTGATGCTCATCTCCATACATATGTATGGAGGGATGAATACAAGCTTTAAGCTTGATTTTCTATATATAGGGGGGTCTCTCTCCCATTTTGAAGGGTTAGACAATTTAGAGCAAAATTTTCTCTCTCTCTCTAGAATTCTCTCTCTCTCTTCTTGTTTTGTGCTTGATAGTTGATTTTGTCTACACTTTTGCAAAAAGACCCTTAACGAAACATCCTCATCTTGGAGCTGAGGTACTTTAAGGCTTAGTTTGAGCTCCTAAGGGTGGTTTTAGCTCAGAATTGTGACAGTTTTGTGCTGTGCTTCAAGAGGTATAGGACTTGCCTTGTAGGCTTTATTTTGATTACTTGTTTGGCCATCTTTTTATACTATTTTTGGCCTAGTTTTCAACTACAAAAAACTCTGATTTTTGAAGCTTAATATGGTAGTTTGAAGTCATTTTGTGCTAAGGGGTTGTCCACCCTTCTTGTTGCTTAATTGTGAAGCTTTTTGCACTATCTTTTAGCATATTAAAATCAAACTTTTGGGGCCTTTAAACTACTAAAATTCAAAGTTATTTCAATGGTGGAAATCATGTTTTAAAGTCCAAAAATGGAGTGGTTGGCCTCCCCTCCTTGTGTCTCACTTGCATGTCTCGTTAGCATCCTATGGTAGCATGTTTTTGTGGTTTAACTTAGCTTAATTCAAGCATGTTTTAGCTACTGTTTTGACTGGTTTTAGCTCTGTTTTGGGCTGTCTTGGTAATATAAGCCTTGTTTTGCATAGTTGTAGTGCAAATAGCTTCACTAGCTTGGCATTCTAGCCTTTCAAACTTGATTTGCTTGAGATGGTTGCATGGTGAAGTGTCTTTTTACATGTAATTTCAGTGTTTATAGCTCTGTCACATGCTCATTTGCTTCACTCTTTCATTGTTTTTTTTAGAGTTGCTCTTGAGTCTTTTTTGCAAGTTAACATGTGAGAATGTTTTTCTAGCCTTTTGTGCCTTAATCTCAGCAAGTTTTAGCCACTGTTTTGGTATATTTTAACTCTGTTTTGAGTTGGTTTGGTCAGTTGAGGCTTGTATTGCATGGCTATAGTGTAATGGTTTTCACTAGCTTAATGAGTTAGGCTCTTAAACATGACTTGCATGTGTTGCTTGCATGATTTAGTGTCATTTTCCATGCCATGTCAGCACTGCAATATTTGCAACCTCCTTCTATTCTTCACTCTTTACTTTGTTTTGAAAGTGGCTTTGAGCCTCTTGTTGGCTTGAGTGTGGAATTGAGACCCTCATGCTTAATGGTTTAATTCCTTCAGGAGTTCATTACCAACAGCACAAGGCCTCTTTCATGCTCAAGGTACTTGTGGCTTAAGCCCTTTTTCCATTAGAGGACTCTCAACTTTTGGACTTAACCGGTTAAAGAATGGATCGGTAATTAAAATGAGTAAGTAAAACATAACAAGTAAAACTTGAGCAAGTTAAGCATGTTGTGTTGCATTGCATGTGTTTGGATCGGACGTTAATCCAAACACAAGGAAAATGGGACGTTTTATACTCAAGGTGATGAAACATGTCATTTTTCTTGGTCACTGTCACCCTTGATCATGCATGACAGGGTGGTGGTTGTTTTGGTCTTGTTTGTGCATTCATTGACCTTGTACAAGCTTGGTTCCCCAGCCATCATGCATTGAAAATGCTTGGTTGAGGGCTTGAGAGTCAAGAGCTACACTCCTTTGAGCTTGAGGGATGATAAGGAGGATAGCAGTACATATATTTCTTTAAAATGCATTGCTTTACCTCTGTTTGCTCTTTGTTGCAGCAAAAGAAGAAGTCTAGAAAATGGGGTGGCTGACCGGCCACTTGAGCTAGCCGACCGACCAGTTATTGTGGCCGACAACCACCTTTTGTAGCCGACTGGCCACCAGTGAATTTTGCACAAATGTGTTCCTGTGTTGGAGCAGAGGGAATCTAAAAGTTGGTACAATTTTCGAGGATCAAATGAGTGCAAACAGAGGCATCCGATGGCAAGGCAATGGCATTTTCGGGTGGAGCAAACGAGCATGCATGCATCCCTCACCCTCGAGGCCATTTAATTGCTTTAGTTAGTTAGCGTAGCTAATTATTCAATTCAAGTGTTGTAATTAATAAGTTCAATTTGGTTTGTAATATTTTAGTTAGCTTAGAATAGTTAGTTAATCTGTCTCAATTGTTGTAATATTTAATTAGCTAGAATAGTTAATTAGTTTTGTGTTGTAATAATTAACTTAGCTTAGTGTAGCTTAGCTTATTCATTCGGATCCTCCATTGTGAGGGCATAATGTTGTAATAAGTGTGTGTGTGTGTGTGTGTATGTCTTCCAACCCCACGTCTTTCTCCCTTTTATTTATCTGCTTTTGATGGTTAGATTAGGGATCATGTTTCAATTAGCATACCTTATGCTTGCATGTTTGCATCATTCATTTGTCTTGCATGCACCGAGGCTCGGCGCATCATACAAACTGCATTGCAAATTCAATACTTATTTGAATACGTGTTTTAAAGCATGTTATCAAACTGTATCATATGCCATATTAGTAGCTGAGCCTATTAATTGCATTATTGCATGTGTTGCATTAGGCATCTTGTATAGTTAGGATCATGTATTCTTTCTAACTAGCTTTTGTTTTGGCTTGGAGTACTTGGTAAGCTTTTACGCTTTAGCATATCGCATGAGATGTGGATGTTGCCATGAGGCTATTTGCTTAAATGATTGACTATATGCATGCCTGTGGATGAAGGCTTAATTGTTTGAATTGGAACAATTCGACGAATGTGAGTTTTAAGCCCACTTTACGAAGTGGCAAATCATGTTTTAAGCCCATCATGTTGGCAAATCCGCGTTTTAGCCCACTTGAGGGTGGCAATTTCAAACCATTTCCGAAAACAAACATGAGTTGTTTTGTTCCAATTCTTGTGATTTTAGTCTATACTTGCTTGTGTTCGTCACGTAGTAATGTTAGCTAATAACCAGAATAAGAACACATGTATTTATAAAATAATATATCATGATTAGTAGAGGCCGATCTTTGATCGGGCAAGCGGGGGTGCTCATTTCAGGACCTTCCCCTCTCGTATCCAAGTTCCCGAGCCTAGGCAACTTTGGTGATGACGGACACGTGGCCTTTGGCACGAGTCAGGGTTTCCTAAATTTTCCAAAAACAAAATATTTAGGTGGCGACTCTATAATCTGGTAAAGCAGTCTAGTTTTGGCATTATTTGATTCAAAATCTGATTTTCCAAAATGATTTGTCAGATTGGACTCTTTGGTGTTTATTAGTTTCACATTGCACTTTGTGAGACCAGATTCAGAACCGTGACAGTAGTCCGAACTGTAAGACCAATTTGAGCTCTCCAAAATGGCGCGGGATGAAATTCGAGCTACACTAACGTGAAAGCCTCTGTGCTTTGGAATGGTGAGAAGTTGAAAGAATTTAGTATGGAGAAAGGGTTGAGGCAGGGTGACCCCCTCTCTCCATATCTCTTTGTTTTGTGTATGGAGAGGATCTCGAGCATGATTATGGCCAAAGTGAATGATAAGGGGTGGAAAGGGGTTAAGGCTTCGGTCCAAGGCCCTGTTATCACACTTATTTTTTGCTGATGACTTGCTTTTGTTTGGTAAAGCAGAAAAAAAGAATTGTCAAATCATCATGGATGTTTTGAGTGAGTTTAGTACTCTTTCAGGTCTCAAGATTAATCTTTTAAAATCTAAACTTTTCATTTCTCCTAATGTTACTAATGTCAAGGCCAGATCCTTGAGTAGATTGTGTGGTATCTGTCTAACTCAAGATTTGGGTCATTATCTTGGCATCTCATTGCTTCATAAAAAGTGTAACCGGAGCTATTTTCAATTTATTATTGATAAGATCCAAAGAAGATTGTCTCCTTGGAAAGCTAACCTTCTCTTGATGACAGGGAGAGCCACTTTAATATAATCAGTTACTTCCGCTCTTCCCTCCTATGCAATGCAAACTATGGATGTTCCCTTAAGCATCTGTAAGGATATGGATAGGCTGAATCGTAACTTTCTGTGGGGTGATTCTGAATCTAGTAAGAAAATTCATCTTGTGAATTGGGATACAGTGTGTTATAATAAAAGAGTGGGTAGGCTTGGTCTTCGCAAGGCCAAGGCTCAAAATCTTGCTCTTATGTTCAAAATGGGGTGGAAAATTCTCAGTAATAAGGATTGTTTATGGGTGAAAATGATTAAAGGAAAATATCTTTTAAAAGATTCCCTTCTTTCTTATGCTTCCAAGAGAAACTCCTCACTAACTTGGAGGGGCATTCTCAAAATTAGAGATATCTTGAGAAGAGGTATCAAGTGGGGTGTGGGAGATGGTGCTAAAATTTCTATTTGGCATGATTGGTGGTGCAGAGAAGCTTCTCTCGCTTCATAATACCCTAATCATAGTTCAATCAATATGGATATTGTGGATAAACTTATGAATGATGTTGGGGGGTGGGATGTGAATAAGATCAAGGCTTGCATTCCAAGTGAAGCCCTTGATAATGTTCTTAAAGTTAATTTATCTCGTTTTGTTACCTACCCTGATACTCCCCATTGGAAGGGGTTCACCAGTGGTAATTTTTCTACCGCTACAGCCTATCAAATGGTCTCTAGTTCGGTGGACAATTCTATTAATATGGATTGGGTTTGGAAATTAAAAATTCCACAGAAGCTTAAAGGCTTTTTGTGGTTGATTCTTCAAGGTAACTCCTTACCAATTCTAGGAGGTTAAAAAGGGGAATTACGGACAATGCAAACTGTCCTAGATGCAACCATCATTTAGAGGACGTTGAACATTTGCTTCGTGACTGTACTTATTCTAGATTTGTTTGGAATGAATTAATGGGAAGCTACCAAAGTTCTAGGGCCATGTTGAGACCCTTTAATGTTTGGCTCGAATCCAATTTACGTAATAGCATTGACGTGAGTCCAGATTGGGGCCTTACTTTTGCTGTTACTATTTGGAAAATTTGGAAAGAAAGGAATAGAAAAGTTTTTCATGATATTGATCCTTCTTGGCAGAGAACAATTTTTCTAACATTTAATTATGTTAATGAGATTAAACATGCTTTCTCCATTTCTTTGACTAGTAATAGATTAACTCATGTTATGGTTAAATGGATTCGCTATCTGCAGGTAAAATCAAGCTCAACACCGATGGGTGTTGTAACAAGCCCGCGAGGGACCTCGCTACAGTTCGGACTCGATTTTGTTGTGGTTCTAAATCTGAACCAAAGAGTCCAACTCTGGCAAATCGTTTTGAAAACAGATTTTTTTGAAAGAAGTGCCAAACATGGACTGCTTTGCCAGATAACAGAGTCGCCACCTAAATATTTTTAAAATGGGAAATTTAGGAAACCCTGACTCGGTGCCAAAGGCCACGTGTCCGTCATCACCAAAGTTGCCTCGGCTCGGGAACTTGGGTACGATTCGGGAAGGTCACATCGTGAGCACCCCCGCTCGCCCGGTCAAAGACCGGCCTCTACTAACCATGATATCTGTTTTTGAAAACATTGTGTGTTCTTATTCCGGTTATTAGCCTAGATTACTATGTGATGCTCGCAGCAAACAAGTATAGACCGGGCCGTCTGAATTGGAACAAAACATTTCATGTTTGTTTGTTTGAAAATGGTTTGATGGTGCTACTCGCAAGTAGGCTAAGACGCGGATTTGCCACCCTCAGGTGGGCTTAGTCAAAACAATGATTTTGCCACTATCTAGTGGGCTTAAAACAAACAATCGATGCATTGTCCCAATTCAGATAACTCAACCTCCACCCACAGGCATTCAAGGCAGTTATATCATATAAGCACATAGCCTCATGGCAAGCATGCTATCATGGCAACACTCACACGCATGCAAGGATGCTAAAGCATAAAACTTACCGAGTACTCCAAGCCAAAACAAAAGCTGATTAGAAATCATGCATGATCCTAAGTATGCTGAAATGCCTAATGCAACACATGCAAAGATGCAAACTATAGCAGGCTCGGCTATTCTAAATATGGCATATGAGATGCAACAGCTATCAAGTACTCAATTTGGAATTGAAATACAGATGCAGTTTGTATGATGCGCTGAGCCCGGTGCGTGCAAAACAGATGAATGATGCAAACATGCTGTCATGCTGTATGCTAATTGAAATATGCCCTATATCTAACCATTGTAAGCGGATAAATAAAAGGGAGAAAGAAATGGGGGTTGGAAGACATACATCACACTCACACACCCTTATTACAGCATTGCCCTCGCTCAGAGGGTCCGAATAAATAATACAGTCCGAAATAAAAGAATAATACAGGCCGAATGAAAGAATAAAAGAATAATACAGATTCCTAATTAATTTAACAAATTAACTAAGAAAACTGTAAACTGGCATGCAAGCCAGGGACTGCCTTGTTTCTGCTTCGGATGATGAAATGATGCATGCCCGGATGCCTTTGCGCGGAAATCCATGGCGGTGCCCCGATTAGCCTCTGTTTGCATTTTTCTCGAAATGCGTGCCGGACTCCGAAAAGTAGCTGATTCTTGATTTTGCTGCAACAGAGAGCAGGAAAAGGGCACGGCAATGTATTTCACAAATATATGCATGCCTCGATCCTCGTGCCACCAATCACGCATACCGATGCATGATGGCCGAGGAGTCGGATTGCACAACTCAATATCGGATGAATGCAGATGAATGCTACAATGAAAGCCTAACTCCATCATGGGTTATCCGGAGTGTCGGTGACTTGGGAATTGAGACCCGTTCCGTCACTCGGAGTACGAAACGTGCCTCGTTTCCCGTGCCCGGGCTAACTCCTATCCCGAACACGATGCAATATGCATGATATGTAACTAAGATACAGCCTAGTATGCACAATGCTGATGCGAATGAGATGAAAATAAGATGAAAATGAGACGCCTCGAAAAGCGTGTACGCGGGCACGCAAACCGAGGCGATGGCATGAAATGCAAATCAGATAAAATCGAAGTGCCTCGAAATGCGTGCACACGGGCACGCATACTGAGGCGATGATGAAATGGAAATCGGATAAAACCGAAGTGCCTCGAAATGCGTGCACACGGGCACGCATACCGAGGCGGAGATGCTAAAATGCAAATCAGATAAAACCGAAGTGCCTCGAAATGCGTGCACACGGGCACGCATACCGAGGCGGAGATGCTAAAATGCAAATCGGATAAAACCGAAGTGCCTCGAAGTGCGTGCACACGGGCACGCAAACCGAGGCGATGCTAAAATAAAATGAAATGGCATACGGAATGCAAATTGGGCTTACGCCAACATGAGAGGACCTCAGCCGCACCCACATAAGCTGCTGTCGGGTAAAAACAAAGTTGCCTCGAAATGCGTGCCCGCGGACACGCAAATCGAGGAATGCATAAAATGGCATACGGAATGCAGTGATGGGCTTACGCCAACATGAGAGAGCCTCAGCCGCACTCACATAGGCTGCCGTCGGGTAAAAACAAAGTTGCCTCGAAATGCGTGCCCGCGGACACGCAAACCGAGGAATGCATAAAATGGCATACGGAATGCAGTGATGGGCTTACGCCAACATGAGAGAGCCTCAGCCGCACTCACATAGGCTGCCGACGGATAAAAAATAAAGTGCCTCGAAATGCGTGCACACGGGCACACAAACCGAGGCAATGGCATACAAGCATGAAAATGCAAATTGGGCTTACGTTAACATGAGAGGGCCTCAACCACACTCACATAGGCTGCCGGCGGATAAAACGAGGCTGCCTCGAAATGCGCGCACACGGGCACGCAAACCGAGGCGAGGCTCTAAAGCACCAAAATGTCATGCGAATGAGATGTGGCGAATGGCATAAGGAAGATGCAAAATTCAGCAACTAAAATAATGCAAAAACAGCCCCCAAATTATGATAAAATTGCAACCGATGCCCAAAATGCGATGAAATGCACCCGAAATGGCCTACAGCCCTATTAAACATACAGAATATGGACATGGAATGCAAAACAGTGGCAAGGCAGCCCCTAAACTAGCATTTTATCAGCACAAAGCAAGGCCAAATAATGCTCACAAGTATGGAAACAAAAGCTTGCAAAAAAACGGTAAAAGAGGGCAATTACAAAGCAAGTGATATGTACAATGCTCAAACCCAAAAAATCAGTTCTACAACATTGAAGATGGAACAAAAATATGCACAAATGCAAGAGATGACAACCTCTAAATCAGTATGTATATATGCTAAACATAGCATGCAAAAAGGGGCTATAAAGAGAGGTATCATGAGCAATGACCAAACCACTTAAGACCCTTGACAAAAAGTGTAGAATAGACCAAAAAAAGACACTCTCTAAGCCTGATGGAGGCTCAAAACAGTAGCTAAACAGGTCTAACAAAGCATGCAAATTTACGGTAAAATGAAAGAATTTCAAAGGAAGTACCAAAAATATACACCAAATGTCTTAAGACCCTAAACAAAACATGACAAGGAGAAAAAAATAAGGCTTTATCTAGGCCTGATGAAGGCCAAAATCCGGAGCCAAATGAGTCTAGCAAAGCATGCAAATTAGTGGCCTAAGGAGGGATATTGAAAGAGGTCTATCATGGAGACACCAAATGAAGTTGAGCCCTTCTACAATGTTGTAGAGGGGCTCAAAATGAGCACAAAAACAGTAGGTGTCAAAGCCAAAAACTAAAAGGAAATAAAGTAAATATTTGACTCAAGATTATGCAAGAAAAAGGGATTTGAATGCTTACCCTTGAAGACAATTCTTTTGCTGCCTTGTAGCCTCAATTTGCTGATCCTTAGGCCTTGAAGAAGCTCCCTTTGTTGCTGAAATGGAGATGGTGGAGGTAGAGCTTGGAGTTGATGAAGGAATGGAAGCAAACTTGGATGTTTGAAGCTTGGAAATGGAGAGGGAGAGGAGAGGTGTGTATGGAGCTCTCAAAGGGTTTTTTTCCACCTTCCACCAGCTGGAAGCTGCTGGTTTTTATGGCCAAAAAGGTGGAAATATCTTTCCCCAAATATCTAGATATTTTGAGGGCAAAATATCTAGATATTTTGAGGGCAAAAAAAAAAAAAAAAAGATTTTGTTCGGCCACGAAGTGGGCATCTGAGACCGCAGTGTTCCTCGGAATGATGAAACAGAGGTACCTGCCAAAATTGAACAAAAACTAATGCAAAACGAAAGCTCGGGGACCAAAACCGCGCGGGGTCCCGAAAATGGGCTGTAGGCACCGGAAGTGGTGTTCGGCTGCGAAGTGGGTCTCAGAGACCCCAGTGTCCCTCGGAAGGACCAAACAGAGGTGTCTGCCAAAAATGAACAGACATCGATGCAAAATGAATGCTCGGGGCCTAAACCGCGAAGTTCGGGGTCCCGAAAATGGGCTGCCGGGCACCGGAAGTGGTGTTCAGCTGCGAAGTGGGTATCAGAGACCCCAGTGTCCCTCGGAAGGACCAAACAGAGGTGTCTGCCAAAAATGAACAGACATCGATGCAAAATGAATGCTCGGGCCTAAACCGCGAAGTTCGGGGTCCCGAAAATGGGCTGCCGGGCACCGGAAGTGGTGTTCAGCTGCGAAGTGGGTATCAGAGACCCCAGTGTCCCTCGTTATGCTAAAACAGAGGCACTTACCAAAAATCGGAGAAATCGGAGATGGTTGGGCGGTCCCGAACCGAGGCACACGGCCTGACGGTCCCGAAAACCGGGAACCGGGCTCCGAAATGGGCAAAATGGCCTACGGCCACGAAAAGTAGCTCACAGCCACTGAGAGATAGCCTACAGGACCACTCCCTCCCCTCAGGAAAGAAAACAGAGAAAACCGAGCCTGGTTCGCAAACCGAGACAAGGCACAGAAGAGAGTTCGGAAGTCCGGAGGCAGGGCGCACGGCCGCGACTCTGAGACTTCTGAACGAGCACAGTAGGAAATATCACCGAGCGCTCAATCGGTGACATCTGAGTCTTAAGGTCGGTCAAAAATGGGGTGTCTACAGTTGCCCCTCTTTGACAGAACTCGAAAGTCAAGAAGTGACGGGAGTGAATGTCAAAGCCTAGAGACGACCCATTTTTGACAAGGCCGAAGACGTAGACAATCATACAAAATGAACAGAGATATGTACCCGCAGGCGTGCCCGCAGGCAGGGGGCAAAATGCAAAGTGATAGGCACGGAGCCAGGTGATCATGCAAGTGCAGCAAGCTGTAATGAAGCAAGTATTGACAAATAGATGCAACAGTTTTAAGCGAATGCTAGGCAAGCAAGTAAACTCGAACCAAACTATACCTCATGCAGAAAGGATGTAAGAAAATTATGGAATCTTTACGAACATGTGCGATGGATACACAAAGGTGAATGAAGTGTGTGATTGATGCACGAAGCGAACGTGTGTGATAGATACACAAAACGAACGTGTGATAGATATACAAAGTGAAGCGAGTGTGATGGATACACTATATGAAGCAAAGTGTGATGGATACACTAGGTGAGTGTGTGATAGATACACAAAGCGAACGTGTGATAGATACACAAAGTGAAGCGAGTGTGATGGATACACTAAAGGTGAACACAAAGTGTGATAGATGCACTTAGTGAACAAGTATGATTGATATACTGAAGGTGAACACGAAGTGTGATAGATGCACTTAGTGAACACGTATGATAGATATACTAAAAGTGAACACGAACACTAAGTGAACAGAGTATGATAGATATACTGAATGTGAACACGAAGTGTGATAGATGCACTAAGTGAACAGAGTGTGATTGATACACTAAACGGTGAACACAAAGTGTGATAGATGCACTATGTGAACAGAGTGTGATTGATACACATTTAATGTGAACACGAAGTGTGATAGATGCACTTAGTGAACAGAGTATGATTGATATACTAAAAGTGAACACAAAGTGTGATAGATGCACTATGTGAACAGAGTGTGGTGTGATTGATACACTAAACGGTGAACACAAAGTGTGATAGATGCACTTTGTGAACAGAGTGTGATTGATACACTAAACGGTGAACACAAAGTGTGATAGATGCACTATGTGAACAGAGTGTGATTGATACACTAAATGTGAACACGAAGCGTGATAGATGCACTTAGTGAACAGAGTGTGATTGATACATTAAATGGTGAACACGAAGTGTGATAGATGCACTAGGTGTACATAGTGTGATTGATACACTAAAAGTGAACACAAAGTGTGATAGATGCACTAAGTGAACAGAGTGTGATTGATACACTAAAAGTGAACACAAAGTGTGATAGATGCACTATGTGAACAGAGTGTGATTGATACACTAAAAGTGATGATGTGAATATGTGCATGATAGATACACAAAATGGATGAAGTGTGATTGATACACTAAAGTGAAGAGAGTGTGAGTGACACACTAAGTGAAAATGTGTGTGATAGATACACAAAATGAATGAAGTGTGATTGATACACTAAAGCAAATGAAGTGTGTTAGATACACTGAGTGAAGCAAATAAAGTGTGATTGATACACTAAATGAATGATCTTAAACGGAAACTTCTTGGAATGAACCGTACATACAATATCGTGCATGACTGAGAAAGAAACTTGACAGGCACAATGCATTACAATGCATGATGCTTAAGGAAAGCAATAAATGGACAAAGCGGCGTTTTAGAAAACACCTCATGAGGTGAGTGGCGGTGAACCGCTTTACTCTGACGGGGATCCCCCTCGTGCTCTTCGAACACTTTACCTTTAACTCGCAGTACAAAGGCTCTGAAATGCTGACAAGTAACAACATCTGTATGTAGGAGCTATGGCTGCTGCTTGCCTTCCTGATCGTACTCACAACTTTCCCTATTCTCCAACGGGGTGACAGACTAGGTTGGTTCAGTATCCAGAATTGAGGTGCATACATGCTATCTCAACCTATGGGGCTTCCATACAGATTTCAAGCCGAGGGCACGCCTCTGGGTATTTAAACCAGACTTTAGTCTCGGAAATCCCGAACCTTTGCGTTCTAGGCCACGGCCATTCGAACTCTAGTTTCCACCGTCGCAGTTGGTCTCCTAGGAACTCATCGCAAACACAGTCAAGATGCATCTGGCAGGGGAAAAACTGAGAGAGCATTTCTGATTGCCATTCTGGCTTGAAGTAGACTTGATCTTGAGCTTGAGGTAGAGGCACACTCATACTTCAGAACATTGGCAAGACCTGAAGAGGTACACACGGAATATAGTCGCGGAACTTACTGAAGTTGGAACAAACTCAGATGCCCGACATTTTCCTCTTTTGCTTTTGCTTTGCAGCCCGAAACTCATAGCTTCAGATAGGTCTTGGTTTTACTGTTCTCACATGACCTGGGTTGAACCCTGCAGTTTTATGAAAGAACAAATTCTGTTTTGCACAAATGTGGAGAACGGCACGGCACTCGGAGCACAAAACGATTTTTATTTTTGAAATTGAGAAATGAATTCTCAACCGGGTATTGAGCCTATGACTGAATACAGCACACTACGACTCAATAAGAAAACAAAAGGCACACAACCTAGACACATCGAGTAACACTCGAAACGACCCAAAACAAAATCGAGATAAAACAAAAAGATACGACACTCAGACGTGCACAGGGAGCCTGTTTCACCGGGTATATTTCCTACCCTTTCTTATTTGTGATTCTCACATCACTCGGCCCTCAAGCTCGGTTTTTCTGAAAAAGCCCTCTTCTCACTTTTTCTCTCATCGCACATCTCTCTATTCTTAAATCATTTTTCATCCCTCCCCTGGGTGGTTGATGGATAAACAGCAAGTTGAAGGCTCGGGCCCCTAGCATTCTGCTCGATTCTCTTTCTTCCGCTCACAGCTAGTGAATTCTTCCCACAGAGGGGTTGCACTACATTCGGGTGTGTAGCAAATCTGCAGCTGACATCGATTGATGATGCTTTGCTGGGGAGTTTGGACGTGATCAGATCTGTCCAGATGATGGAGTGGAATATCTTGGCCCATTCTAGTTTGTGCTTCGCACTTGGCTTGATACCTCGTTGCGTGGAGGATATGAGAGCTTTCAGCCTTTTGCGGTTTGCTTCAGTTGTGCCCTTTTCTGGTAGGTAGAGTGCCCTTCTCGGCGAGTAGGGTGCCCTTTCTGGCAAGTATGTTGACAATGGGGAAAAGACAGAACACCTGACTCAACTGTGCCCCTGGTTCATCATTTTGACCATTTTTTATTTTTGCTTTCTAAAAAAAATTTGGCCAAAATGGGAGTTAGATTAACATGCTTGTTCGATTTTTGATTTGAAATCATGCAAGTCAGGCTATGAGTACTGAAAATTTTCCTTTTTTGGGTCCAAGAAATGGTTCAGCTTTTTGGAAAAGATGGAACAATTTTCGAGAGAACTAGTCAGCCTCAGTAAAAATTCTCAAAATCTATTTTTGCAAACGGCCACTGCTCAACGAGCATAGAACCCACTCTCGAGATGCACAACCTCGGACCCAAAGGAAAACTGCCCCGTGCTTGAAGAGAGCTGCATGGCAACGGAAAGTTGCCCCTTGTTTGAACGGCACTGCAGCGCATTGAATGGCAACGGAAAGTTACCCCTTGTTTGAATGGCACCGCGGCGCGTTGAATGGCAACGGAAAGTTGCCCCTTGTTTGAATGGTACTGCAGCACATTGTAGTCAGTCCTCAGAGCGATGAACACAACCAAATCCTCAGATACAGAGAAGACAAAGATGACCAGAACCATCGCATGGACACAATTGAATTTGAATTGTTTTACGGCTGGACTTCAGAATGAAGTTGCCTACGTATCCCAAAGATGGGAATCAAGCCTTACGTAGTTCGGGGTTAAGGTACACTCGGGTATTTAACCTCTCCTTTTTATGCTCTAACTTTTGCCAAGGCGCCCATTGCAGGTTTTCAACCTTGCGAGCTTTGTTCTTCTTTCTTTTTCTTTTTTTTCTATTCTTTTCATCTTTCTTTTTTTGCATTTTTCTTTTCTTTTCTTTTGCATTTTTTGTATCTTTGCATTTTTTCTCTTTTTTCTCTCTTTTGTATATATATTTTGTCTTGCTCTAACTTTTGCCTGGGTCGCCCTTTCGGGTTTTCGGCCCAGTGAGCCTCTCAAAGGGTAAAAATGTAACCAGTCCATGCCAAATGGTTTTGAGATTGGAGCCCTCTGTACCCAAGAGAGTGGCTGTTGTATTGATTAGCAGAAAGATCCACCTTTGACTCTTCGAGCACATCGGACATTTTTGCCCCTAGTTCGAGGGGTGCTTCTGTTCTAGCTTCGCAAGCTTCTTCTGATGAGGTCCGATCTTCTTGATCTGACTTCGGTGCCTCTTGTTCGAGGGCCGCTTCAAATCTGCCCCCACAGGCCTTGCATTGTGGTCGACCGTTGAACATTCTGAATGCACGTCCAAGGTTTGAAAACAAAGGGGGGGGGCGAGTCTCGAGGCTGAGAGCGATCCTAAGCTGCACAATCTCAAGAGCGATTCCACACATGTCTTCGCAGGACCGCGCAAAACATTTTTTGAAAGTTTTTAAGAAAGCGACAAATCGCTCGCGCTGAAGACAGTGTAGGATCAATCTGGATCAAAGCCAAGGTCCTTCTCAGTACTCATACTAACAAGCATGATTTCATTCATTAAGGGCTTAGCATGCCTCACTTTCTCTCAATTGATCAAAGTTTTGCAAATCCCGAGGAATTCCTTCCTCTTCGTTTTTCACCACAGTGTTCAAAAAGTTTTGAAAAACTTAGGTCATTACAATGACTTCAAGGCACAGAAAAGACAGAGTTCTCAGTCAAATACTGCCATCTCATTCAGAACTTCCGGCATAACTGGCACAAGGCAGAAGCAAACGCGAGAGCGTGAAAATCACTACTATTTCATTCAAAATCTGTTGGCACAACTGGCTCCCTGGCAGAAACAGACTCAAAACAAAACGAAAAGACAAATACAAAACAAAATGGTGACGCCCGAGGTAACACCCCCGGAATCACCCGACTCCTATACAACAGGACTGACTCGATACAACAAGACAGACCCAAAACATAAGAGACTGACTCAAAACAAAAAGACAGACTCAAAACAAAACAACAAAACTGACCCAATACCCAAGTCAGAAAGCACAAAAACTGGTATTTGCACATTGCTCAGAACAGTGCGTGCCATTCCCATGTCTGGAGTTAATCGAGCGCCGCTCGCAGGTGGTTCATCCCCTAATCACATCACATTATCCCCTCATAAGTTCACTGATCAAGTGCCGATAAACTTTGCAGGACCTGGTGCGGCAATGACCCCGTTGTCAAACAAATCTTGTACATCATGGCGCAGACGAAAGCAACTGTCGGTGTCATGACCGGTTTGTTGATGGTAGGCACAGTATTTAGTCTGGTCATGCTTTGCAGGGATAGGATCGGGTAGGGGCCGTTGTTCCAACGGTTTCAAATGTCCTTCCCGGAGTAAGACCTCTAGAGCCTTTGACAGAGGCATATGAAGTGGAGTGAAAACCCTCTTGACTCGAGGTGGGTATTTGGTTTTTTGTGAGCTACTTCCGGACGCACCGGTGAATGGGGTAGCTGTTTTTGATGCGGTAGTGGTAACCATGCCCACTTCAAAAGATCTTGCGGCTGCATCACCACTGGTGGTCGCATTCGAATTGCGGGAAAACGCCCGCCTAGGCTGCTCCTTCTCCTGGTCAATAAGGCCCTGCTTCATGGCATCTTCGATCTGTACTCCCATCTCATGCAAATCTGAAAAGGTATGGAAGGGGAGCACGATCATTTTCTGCATTAGTTTGGGCTGGAGGTTGCGCACAACCATCCGTATTTGATCCTTATCCGTTGGCCTAATGGTCATCATTGAGGCCTTCGCCCTCCACCGAGCCACGAATTCAGAGAAGCTCTCTTTAAGCTCCTGCCTTGTCGTTTCAAGGTCACGGGTTGTGATCTCGATCTGGGTATTGTATGAATATTGTGCGACGAAGGCCTCGGCCATCTCCTCCCAGCTTCGTTTCACTGAATCCTCCAATTTGGCGTACCAGATGGCCGCAATACCTGACAGGGTCCTGCCAAAAAGGGAGAGCTTCTGTAATCTTGTCAAGCCCATCGGGCGCAGAACATCTGAAAACAAACTCAGGTGGACCATGGGATCTCCTGACCCGTCAAAACGGTCGATGTGAGGCATCTTGAACCTGTCCGGCAATGTCACTACCGAATCAGTATACCCATCTCCAATGTCCGGGACGGAGTTGACTCCCTGAGATTTCTTAAACATCTTCTCAAGTTTGCTCAATTTCAACGCTGTAGGGTCAACCTCGAACTCGAAGGGAGAGTCCGGCAGATTGGTAGGTGCTTTGGATAGCTGGGGTAAAATTGGGGGCGGAGCAGGCCCTGCTGGAATGTCCGTACCTTCCTGGACATTTGGCATCTCCCCAGGTGCTGGAGCTCCTGCTGGGGGAAGAACTTGTTGTGAAGCAGATGCGCCGCTTTGCTGTTGCAACCTGGTGATGAGCTCAGCCTGTTGAGCCATGATAGCAGCCTGCTGCTTGGAGAATTCCGCTTGGCGGACAGCGTCTTGCTGCATGAGTTTCATACTTTCTTGCATTTGGCGCATCATTGCCTCTGTCCCTGACGTGTTCTGCTGATCCATCTAATTGACTGGTATCTATCCCTGCAGTAGAAACTGAGACCTCAGCCTGACTGTTCACTGGTGGGGTGGATAAGGGCCACTGATCTGGTAACTGCTGAACTGGTGATTTGTGCCTGACTGGCCCTTTTACCCTGCCTCTGGCAAAGGAACACTGATTGCCCTTGAACTGAATCTCTGGCCTAACAAAGTCTATCAGCACAAGTTCGATGAACCTCGGGGGATATCGGAGCCTTCTGAAGCTATAGTTCCGAGACTACCCTAGCAAAAGAGAAAACCGACAGCATCTCAGCCTGATTTCACCATAACAAATATGAGCAAAGCTGAACGAGTGTGCTCTCTACCGAATTCTGCCCCAAATCTGAGTCTGATACCCACAGGTAAAGCTGACTCCCAAATACTGATAGTAATGCCCGCAGGCCTGATGCCCAGACTTGCAAACTGATACATGCATTCCTGTAGAGACGCACTCTAAAGCACATAACCAGCAAGCGAGAGTCAAAACACCCCTATGTTGGGGTAGGGTTTCCCTGTCCTATTTTGTCAGGAACTAGGGTTTCACTACGCACGCAGCGTTTTCAAACAACCTATAAACGGGTAAGCAACCTGTCCTAGTTTGGAATGGTCACTATGGATCCGAATATGCACTAGGTCGAATGGTCAAAAAAGGGTGCCCCGGTAAAACCGGGGTTTGTGCTCCCATACTGGCAGAGCCCGTAACCGGTCAGCCTTATGGACATGCCTTGACAAGACAAGCCTCCGACAAACCGCTTAGGAATAGCAGATGGCAAACACGGTGTCCTAGGCGCACCAATGCAAATGCAATGCAAAGAAACACACAAGTGTAGTCAAAACCAGATATCATGAGTTCGAGTCAAGTTCTCTAAATCCCCAGCAGAGTCGCCAGAAACTGTAACAAGCCCGCGAGGGACCTCGCTACAGTTCGGACTCGATTTTGTTGCGGTTCTAAATCTGAACCAAAGAGTCCAACTCTGGCAAATCGTTTTGAAAACAGATTTTTTTGAAAGAAGTGCCAAACATGGACTGCTTTGCCAGATAACAGAGTCGCCACCTAAATATTTTTAAAATGGAAAATTTAGGAAA
This sequence comes from Camellia granthamiana, assembly GCA_036172215.1. NCBI lineage: Eukaryota > Viridiplantae > Streptophyta > Magnoliopsida > Ericales > Theaceae > Camellia > Camellia granthamiana. The sequence goes on along the minus strand of CM069915.1, from coordinate 92,879,131 downwards.
CCCTGACTCGGTGCCAAAGGCCACGTGTCCGTCATCACCAAAGTTGCCTCGGCTCGGGAACTTGGGTACGATTGGGGAAGGTCACATCGTGAGCACCCCCGCTCGCCCGGTCAAAGACCGGCCTCTACTAACCATGATATCTGTTTTTGAAAACATTGTGTGTTCTTATTCCGGTTATTAGCCTAGATTACTATGTGATGCTCGCAGCAAACAAGTATAGACCGGGCCGTCTGAATTGGAACAAAACATTTCATGTTTGTTTGTTTGAAAATGGTTTGATGGTGCTACTCGCAAGTAGGCTAAGACGCGGATTTGCCACCCTCAGGTGGGCTTAGTCAAAACAATGATTTTGCCACTATCTAGTGGGCTTAAAACAAACAATCGATGCATTGTCCCAATTCAGATAACTTCAACCTCCACCCACAGGCATTCAAGGCAGTTATATCATATAAGCACATAGCCTCATGGCAAGCATGCTATCATGGCAACACTCACACGCATGCAAGGCTAAAGCATAAAACTTACCGAGTACTCCAAGCAAAAGCTGATTAGAAATCATGCATGATCCTAAGTATGCTGAAATGCCTAATGCAACACATGCAAAGATGCAAACTATAGCAGGCTCGGCTATTCTAAATATGGCATATGAGATGCAACAGCTATCAAGTACTCAATTTGGAATTGAAATACAGATGCAGTTTGTATGATGCGCTGAGCCCGGTGCGTGCAAAACAGATGAATGATGCAAACATGCTGTCATGCTGTATGCTAATTGAAATATGCCCTATATCTAACCATTGTAAGCGGATAAATAAAAGGGAGAAAGAAATGGGGGTTGGAAGACATACATCACACTCACACACCCTTATTACAGCATTGCCCTCGCTCAGAGGGTCCGAATAAATAATACAGTCCGAAATAAAAGAATAATACAGGCCGAATGAAAGAATAAAAGAATAATACAGATTCCTAATTAATTTAACAAATTAACTAAGAAAACTGTAAACTGGCATGCAAGCCAGGGACTGCCTTGTTTCTGCTTCGGATGATGAAATGATGCATGCCCGGATGCCTTTGCGCGGAAATCCATGGCGGTGCCCCGATTAGCCTCTGTTTGCATTTTTCTCGAAATGCGTGCCGGACTCCGAAAAGTAGCTGATTCTTGATTTTGCTGCAACAGAGAGCAGGAAAAGGGCACGGCAATGTATTTCACAAATATATGCATGCCTCGATCCTCGTGCCACCAATCACGCATACCGATGCATGATGGCCGAGGAGTCGGATTGCACAACTCAATATCGGATGAATGCAGATGAATGCTACAATGAAAGCCTAACTCCATCATGGGTTATCCGGAGTGTCGGTGACTTGGGAATTGAGACCCGTTCCGTCACTCGGAGTACGAAACGTGCCTCGTTTCCCGTGCCCGGGCTAACTCCTATCCCGAACACGATGCAATATGCATGATATGTAACTAAGATACAGCCTAGTATGCACAATGCTGATGCGAATGAGATGAAAATAAGATGAAAATGAGACGCCTCGAAAAGCGTGTACGCGGGCACGCAAACCGAGGCGATGGCATGAAATGCAAATCAGATAAAATCGAAGTGCCTCGAAATGCGTGCACACGGGCACGCATACTGAGGCGATGATGAAATGGAAATCGGATAAAACCGAAGTGCCTCGAAATGCGTGCACACGGGCACGCATACCGAGGCGGAGATGCTAAAATGCAAATATGCAAATCGGATAAAACCGAAGTGCCTCGAAATGCGTGCACACGAGCACGCATACCGAGGCGGAGATGCTAAAATGCAAATCGGATAAAACCGAAGTGCCTCGAAGTGCGTGCACACGGGCACGCAAACCGAGGCAATGCTAAAATGAAATGAAATGGCATACGGAATGCAAATTGGGCTTACGCCAACATGAGAGGACCTCAGCCGCACTCACATAAGCTGCTGTCGGGTAAAAACAAAGTTGCCTCGAAATGCGTGCCCGCGGACACGCAAACCGAGGAATGCATAAAATGGCATACGGAATGCAGTGATGGGCTTACGCCAACATGAGAGAGCCTCAGCCGCACTCACATAGGCTGCCGTCGGGTAAAAACAAAGTTGCCTCGAAATGCGTGCCCGCGGACACGCAAACCGAGGAATGCATAAAATGGCATACGGAATGCAGTGCTGGGCTTACGCCAACATGAGAGAGCCTCAGCCGCACTCACATAGGCTGCCGACGGATAAAAAATAAAGTGCCTCGAAATGCGTGCACACGGGCACACAAACCGAGGCAATGGCATACAAGCATGAAAATGCAAATTGGGCTTACGTTAACATGAGAGGGCCTCAACCACACTCACATAGGCTGCCGGCGGATAAAACGAGGCTGCCTCGAAATGCGCGCACACGGGCACGCAAACCGAGGCGAGGCTCTAAAGCACCAAAATGTCATGCGAATGAGATGTGGCGAATGGCATAAGGAAGATGCAAAATTCAGCAACTAAAATAATGCAAAAACAGCCCCCAAATTATGATAAAATTGCAACCGATGCCCAAAATGCGATGAAATGCACCCGAAATGGCCTACAGCCCTATTAAACATACAGAATATGGACATGGAATGCAAAACAGTGGCAAGGCAGCCCCTAAACTAGCATTTTATCAGCACAAAGCAAGGCCAAATAATGCTCACAAGTATGGAAACAAAAGCTTGCAAAAAAACGATAAAAGAGGGCAATTACAAAGCAAGTGATATGTACAATGCTCAAACCCAAAAAATCAGTTCTACAACATTGAAGATGGAACAAAAATATGCACAAATGCAAGAGATGACAACCTCTAAATCAGTATGTATATATGCTAAACATAGCATGCAAAAAGGGGCTATAAAGAGAGGTATCATGAGCAATGACCAAACCACTTAAGACCCTTGACAAAAAGTGTAGAATAGACCAAAAAAAGACACTCTCTAAGCCTGATGGAGGCTCAAAACAGTAGCTAAACAGGTCTAACAAAGCATGCAAATTTACGGTAAAATGAAAGAATTTCAAAGGAAGTACCAAAAATATACACCAAATGTCTTAAGACCCTAAACAAAACATGACAAGGAGACAAAAATAAGGCTTTATCTAGGCCTGATGAAGGCCAAAATCCGGAGCCAAATGAGTCTAGCAAAGCATGCAAATTAGTGGCCTAAGGAGGGATATTGAAAGAGGTCTATCATGGAGACACCAAATGAAGTTGAGCCCTTCTACAATGTTGTAGAGGGGCTCAAAATGAGCACAAAAACAGTAGGTGTCAAAGCCAAAAACTAAAAGGAAATAAAGTAAATATTTGACTCAAGATTATGCAAGAAAAAGGGATTTGAATGCTTACCCTTGAAGACAATTCTTTTGCTGCCTTGTAGCCTCAATTTGCTGATCCTTAGGCCTTGAAGAAGCTCCCTTTGTTGCTGAAATGGAGATGGTGGAGGTAGAGCTTGGAGTTGATGAAGGAATGGAAGCAAACTTGGATGTTTGAAGCTTGGAAATGGAGAGGGAGAGGAGAGGTGTGTATGGAGCTCTCAAAGGGTTTTTTTCCACCTTCCACCAGCTGGAAGCTGCTGGTTTTTATGGCCAAAAAGGTGGAAATATCTTTCCCCAAATATCTAGATATTTTGAGGGCAAAATATCTAGATATTTTGAGGGCAAAAAAAAAAAAAAAAAAGATTTTGTTCGGCCATGAAGTGGGCATCTGAGACCGCAGTGTTCCTCGGAATGATGAAACAGAGGTACCTGCCAAAATTGAACAAAAACTAATGCAAAACGAAAGCTCGGGGACCAAAACCGCGCGGGGTCCCGAAAATGGGCTGTAGGCACCGGAAGTGGTGTTCGGCTGCGAAGTGGGTCTCAGAGACCCCAGTGTCCCTCGGAAGGACCAAACAGAGGTGTCTGCCAAAAATGAACAGACATCGATGCAAAATGAATGCTCGGGGCCTAAACCGCGAAGTTCGGGGTCCCGAAAATGGGCTGTCGGGCACCGGAAGTGGTGTTCAGCTGCGAAGTGGGTATCAGAGACCCCAGTGTCCCTCGTTATGTTAAAACAGAGGCACTTACCAAAAATCGGAGAAATCGGAGATGGTTGGGCGGTCCCGAACCGAGGCACACGGCCTGACGGTCCCGAAAACCGGGAACCGGGCTCCGAAATGGGCAAAATGGCCTACGGCCACTGAGAGATAGCCTACAGGACCACTCCCTCCCCTCAGGAAAGAAAACAGAGAAAACCGAGCCTGGTTCGCAAACCGAGACAAGGCACAGAAGAGAGTTCGGAAGTCCGGAGGCAGGGCGCACGGCCGCGACTCTGAGACTTCTGAACGAGCACAGTAGGCAATATCACCGAGCGCTCAATCGGTGACATCTGAGTCTTAAGGTCGGTCAAAAATGGGGTGTCTACAGGTGTGCTCGGGGAGATCCAAGTGAAGGAGGCTTTGGCGGAGTATTTCAGGATGAAGAAGGCATTTGGTTGTGTGGATTTTTTGGCAAGCTTGAATCCTACTATAGTTTGGAGGCTGAAATGTGGGGTATTTACAGGGGGTTAACAATGGTGCTAGAGAAGGGTTTACATGAAGTTATCGTCGAGACGGACTCTACGTTTGCTGAAGAATTGCTCAACAAAGTGCCACCTTCAAACTGCCCTTTCAGAAGCATAGTGGAGGATTCCAGACACCTAATCCGCAGGTGTAACTGCTCTATTCAACATATTCTGCGAGAGGGTAACAAGTGTGCTGATATATTAGCCAACATGGGAGCTGACCAATTGGAACCATTGGTGGTGGTGGATGAACCACTTATTGCTGTTAGAAGCCAAATTGTGGCTGATATGATGGAGATGGCATATTAGCAAATCTAATTCCTGAGTGCCTCCCATTTTTCCTTCTTCTGTTTCTTTTTTCTGTTCTTGTTTTATTTTTCCAATGTATCCACACAAAAAAAAGAAGTGTTATTTATTTATTTATTAAAGATTTTAACTAGTTAATATCATCACATCTAACTTTTTAACAGTTCAACTAGTTGACATGCCTTTTGCACAGTTAATATGCCTTTTGTAAAAACTTTTTAACAGTTCAAGTGAGAATATATATATTTATTTATTTAGTTGACATGAGCTTATTATTTGGTATGTGTCCCATTTTTGTCTTCCTGTTTGGAGACACCTTGAAATTTTTCATCAAGTTTATTTAGATTTTTTTTTTAAACTATAAAAAAAAGATGTTCCGTCTTGGCATCAAATTTATTTAGATTTGATCACTAAGAGCATCTTTAATGATTATTGCTATATTGCTATTGCTATTATTATAATTTGACAATGAATAGTACTATTTTGCCAAATTATAGCAATGGTGCTCCAATGGCCATTTGTTATTTTGGCAAATCTCAACCAACTTTCTCTTCAAGTTTGTAGGTGGTGTTTGGATATAGGTTTTTTTGTGATTTTATTTTTGTTTATTTTTTGTCTTTTGTGACTTTTTTTTAACTGTTTGTAAAAAAAAAAAATTATATATTTATATTATTCCCGACTAGACAAATATAAAAAATGAAAAAAATTGAAAAGTTGGAAAAAAAATAAATATAATTCACCTTACCAAAAAACATATCACTACATATTTAATAAATTTTTTTTAACTACATATACAAAATAAACAATCACCAATTATCCACTGACAATCATCCATCATTCACCCAACCACCCACCACCAACAACCACCCACCAACAACCATTCATTATTCACCAACAACCACCCACCAACAACCATTCATTATTCACCAACAACCACCCACCAACAACCATCCATTGTAGAAAATACTCAAAAATAAAAAAATAGAAAAATGAAATTTCATTACAAAGTAAAAAAAAAAATGGCATTGCAAATAAAGACTACTGATTACATTAAAAAATAAATGACATTGCAAAAAAATACATTATCCCGTAATTATTCATCAGGAGGTATGGGAAAATAGTAATTTGGGCTGCTGACATTTGAGGACCACTTGGCAAAAATCTCATTTTTTCGCATTGTGTAATATGCTTTCGCTTGAGGGTCCAAATGAGAAATGTCCGTAGTCATTATCTCATGTTCTTGTTTTTTGATATCAAGTTCTTTCATCTCCTGCAGTGCTTGAATCCTTTTTTCTTCTCTTTCATCTTTTTTCTTTTCCTTCTCAGCAAGGTGTTGGTTAAATGCCTCCAATTGTATACTCATTTTTTGGACTTCAGCTTCAACGACTTGATTTCTCTGAAATAATTTTTTTGCAGCTTTCCTACCCATAGGCCTTTTACCCTTTGTAGTGACACTGCCCTCACTAATAGTTGGATTGGTGTCATCTTCAAGAGAAACATGGTTATCCATAGGGGAATCGGGGGCTAAATCAGGAGAAAACAGTGTATGTATCTTTGACTTCACCGTATTCGTAGGAGTTACATCTTGCCACCTGATATTGTTTTGCAAGATTGGCCAACAATGTTCAAAAGCAAAATGTTTGTTTTCATCTTGATGGTATAATAGTTTTGCTTGAAGCATCTATATGGCAATAAAATATTAAATTAATTAATTAGTTAATTTTTACATAAGACAAAATAAAAAAACTAATATAATAAATGAAAATGAAATCTTACTATATTAACTTGTGACGCCCCACTTGGATGTAGATTTTTGACTTGTGCTAGACACCCACGAAATTTGTTACAACATTTCATGATTACACTCCATTGAGATAAGATAGACACTTGTGCTCTTAATTGATCATTCTACAGCGAGCAATAATTTTAAAAAATTCTTCCCAAAAAATGAGCATGTGTAATGACCCTCACACTGATTACCGATAAGTCACTGATTAATTACCGATTTCTGCTAAACTAAGACTGACTATGACTGATAATTGAATTAATTGAAATACTGAACTGACTGACCGAAATCCGAAACTGATTGACTGACTGTATCTGTTTAAACATATTTTCTATCTCTTGAGTGTGTGATTATCTGTTCATGTTTATATGTTTGAACTATAAATTGAAGGCCTTATCGGCGGCCGAACCGGAAATCGATTAGTGATTTATGGTCATGAGAATTTATATGATTTTATAGTGTAATTATCTGAAATGTGATTTGGTATGCTTAAATCAGATTAAATATTGGCGAATTGCATAAGTTGCCTTATTTACACCCTTGCCATTGTGAGTGGGCCTTATCCAAACACTTGTGGGATTATCTTATTACACTCAAACAACATTTCATCAGCCATTTGTTGCCTACAACCCACCGAAATAGAGAGGGAGTGAGAATTAAGAAGGAATTGAACTCAACTTGTGGATTTAGCTTGGAACTTGAAGGAAATTGAAGTGTAGTTGCTATTTGAGCTCCTAGATCTTGAATACAAGACCTAAGGTAGGAGAATCAACCTTTCCTTGTTGTAATTAAGATAGTTCTTACAAGCCTCATGCTAAATTATAGAGATAAGGCATGATTTGGTTCAATAATGTTGAATTAGAGATCAATTGTTGCATGCATGTGCATATTGTCAAGTTTTGAGGTTGTAATTCACCATTCCTCACATGCATGTGCATAATGTTGTTGTAATTCATGTTGTCATCATGTGTTTGAAAGATTTGAGCTCATTTGAACCAGCATTGAAGCTTGAAAATTGTTTAAAGTTCATGCATGTCATGGTTGTAGCATGTTCATGAAATTTGGTTTGAAGTTGGGTTTGGATTAAACACCCTCGGGCTTTGATTTCTTAAATTGAGCTTTGAATCATGTTATTCTATGTGTTTACAAGTGTTTTTCCAGAAATTAGCCCAAGAGGATCGAAAATTATGCTTTTAAACTTGATTTTGAGTTTGGGACTCAAATCTGGAATTTCCAGATTTTGAGCCTACGCTCGAGCGAGGCATTCTACGCTCGAGCGTACACTCTGTGATCGTGCCTTCCGCTCGAGCGAGGAAAGTTACGCTCGAGTGTGAAATGCGCGCATCCAGTACTTTGCATGAGTTCACAGTCCGCTCGAGCGAGGGAACCTACGCTCGAGCGGGGACCTGTGTCTTACGCTCGAGCGAGGATCGAGCGTCCGTCGGGCGTAAAATCGGAGCATCCAGCATTTTTACTGTAGCACACAGTCCGCTCGAGCGACGAAGTTCACGCTCGAGCGGAGCCCCTTGTCTGCATGTCCGCTCGAGCGTAGAAATCCACGCTCGAGCGGGACCCCTGTTTTCTGAAAATTTTGTTAAGTGTTCAAAAGTGCATCTTTGCATCCTCTTTCCATCCTAGGCATTCCTAGGGCATATTTAAGGCATCTTAAAGAGGATATAGATGTAGAACACACCAAGGCAAATTTAGGGAATTAAGTATTATCTTTCCCAACTATGAAACTTAGTCTGTGTTCAATCTGTTAACTGTATAGGGTTGGCATTCCAAGAGGACGCTCTAGCCTACAGTAGCCCAGAACTCTGTGAGTAACAACTGTGTAAAGATATGTTCAAATGATTATCTTCTGAACTGTTTACTGAACTGATATTGTTTATTGAATAAGTGCATGTCCTATATTCTGAACTGTATTGTGGCATCCTTAGCAACTACTGTTTACTGTTACTGCTATCGTTTGAGAAATCTCTGCCATCGACGGTCTGTGAACGGATGGCCCCACCGACGGTCTATGAACGGGTGGATTTGTCTAATCGATTCGGTTCCCACGTTGGAACCACTACTGTTTACTGATTGATGGCCATCATTACTGTTCGGTCTTTAAGACCTACTGTGTACTGTATTGTCATGCTAAGGGATGTACTACATACGACCATTTACTGTACTGAGCGACTAATATACTGATTGAAATGAACTGTTTTCATACTGTAAGGACATTCATTCTAAACCTCTTTACGCATCATGTTATTCACTGGGCTTTAGCTCACCGCTCATATATATATATGTAGGTGTACAGGCACCAGACCGCAGCTAAGAGCGTCGGGGTAAACTCCAGTTTTGTCAAGCCAACCACTGTGCCTCACCGTGAGGTTCCGAGCCTGCCAAGCTATGGCTTAGGGGTGTTTTTATTTTCCCTGTCTGTCTCTGTGTCTGTTTTGTATAACTGTATAGACTGATAGCACTGTACTGTACTGGTTAATAAGGATTTGGTCCCTGTTTTGTCAGGATTGTAAATATTGTGCGTACTGTTTTGTTACCGACTGTACATGTGAATGAAAAGTCTTTTTGTATACAGACTGTCACAGCTCATTGGACATTGTTTATTTACTGTATTGGCTTCCGCCAGGCCCTGTACTCTGTCTTACTGTGTTACTGTCAAGCAGGCCTTCGGTAATCTCGGATTACTGGCCGGTTACGGTACTAAACCCATAGGGCCAGGTTTGGGTCGTGACAGCATGCAATTGCGAATTTACAACAATTGGGTCTTCAGTAATGTGACACCAAGCTCTACAAATTAACACATCTTCTTGAGTTGTAAATGGTTTTCCTCTCTTTGTTTTTAATGAACTTTCCATACTGATTGTGTGAAAAATAAAAGAGAAAAATATAATTAAGAAAAATTGTTGCTGTGAACTCAAATTGGTAAAACAAGGTATGTGTATTTATACTACTCAAATTAAAAGAAAAATAGCCGTTTAATTATAGCCGTTTAAAAATTGTATGCTCATTTTTTTACTTTCAGATTCAAATAGAGCCGTTGGACTCATATTACACATTCCAAGACACTCTATCTCTCATTTTAAACGCCTGAGATTTTATCTCACATTTCCAATGGCTGAGATCTTTATTATCTAGAATCATTTTCATCTCTCTATCTCTCTATAATCATCTTCCTCTCTCTTCTCTACATACTTTCTGACTCTTTTCTCTCTCTGTATCTCTTTTCTCTTCATACTGATCGGTTCTTCCTTTGCAAGATAGACACTTCTCTCTTTGTTCTCCATCTCTATCTTCGATCAGCTATCCAACCCTTTTCCTCTCCCTCACTGTTTCACACACACACACACACACACACACACACACACACACTCTCTCTCTCTCTCTCTCTCTCTCTCTCTCTCTCTCTCTCTCTCTCTCTCTCTTTCTGTGTCACTCTCACTCCGACAATGGAAGAGACGATCAGCAGAGACGATTACCCTCATTGTCCCTTTTGGTCTCTGTTGTACCTCTCCCTCACTATCACTGTATCTCTCTTTGATCGGTGACGGTGCAAGATTGAAGAGACGATCGATGACCGTTTACCCCCACCCCTCTCTCCCTCTCACTCCTCTCTATCTCTGTCTATCTGTCTGTCTGTCTGTCTGTCTCTCTCTCTCTCTCTCTCACAGTCTTAGAATGGAAGAGGCGATCACCAAATCTACCTGTCTCTCACTGTCACTCTATCTCTCATCTCTCCGTCTTCGATCGACGACGGTATATGCTCAAAAAGACGATCGACGACCGTCTACCAGATCTCTATCTTCAATCTCTCATCTCTTTGTCTTCTATCTCTCATCTCTCTGTCTTCCATCTACCAGATCTTCTTTGAACTACCAAAACCAGGTATTTCTCATTTTCAGTTTTGTTCATTATTTTCAATTTTGTTTTGTGAATCTGTTTGAATTTGTTCTGTGAATCTGTTTCAATTTTCTAGAAATTGTTGATTTTTTTTTTTTTTCTGTGAATTTGTTTGAATTTGATGAATCATTTGCATTTGTTTGAATGTGCTGATTTCGGGTAGAATGGTGAATTCTGAAACATGGTAAAATGGTGAATTCTGATTTCGAGTAAAATGGTAAAATGTTGCATCATTCAAAAAAAAATTTGGTGAATTCTGAAACATAAAAATGGTGAAACAGTTGCTGGAAGAGGGAGGGAGGGAATGAAAGAAAGAGGGAAACAATTGGTTTTGGCTGAGTTGGCACAAATGACAGCTGCCAAAGCTTGTGTCAAATTTTACACAAGCTTTGGCATTTCTCAAATTTGGCAGCTGGTATATTTTTCCATTGGAGCATCAAAATTCAAAATAGCTGCTATATTATAGCAATGGCAGTTCCAATGGCAAACCATTGGAGATGCTCTAACTAATGGTTATTTTCTTCTTATCATTTATAATCTCATTTCTAGTTCTTTGCTCAATGGAGGGAACAAAATACAAAAATAACATTGTATATGTGCATGTCTAGGTAGTGTTTTTTTGTAGCTTTTTGTGTGATAAGTTTTTTATGCATGATTAAATGATCTTACAAAGTTGTTTCTTTTTGTCTTTGATAAATTATTTGTAAACTTTATTTGGAGAACATGCCATATCAGAGAATACAATTGCGATACACCACATTGAAAGACTTTCGGATCTGTTTGAGTGGCTAGTCAGAAAACTGAAGGGACTACAACCTATATGGCAAAGACATTTCGCTACTGTAGCTGAAGGTTCTTCAATAGATACAGGTTTGCCAAAGGTAACTCTAGTACAACTCGTACGAAAATCTCTTCTTGTTTCAAGTCCTAGCAATAACCAGCTTAGGGATGCAGCCTTAGTTCTTGTACAAATGATTGGAAATAGCTCTATGGTTCAGAAACTCAACAAACTATGTTTTCTAGAGGCATTAAATCCTACGTTTGATACCAATGGGTGGTTGGTTCAGCGGATGGGTTTCGGACTTCCTTGCTCAATGCTTGAGGTTGACTCTCTATGGCCACTCACTGGAGTCATCTCTATTACTATTTCATGGCGCTCCTAGCGTATGGGACCACTTGCTCACTTAGTGGCTACCATTGGTCCTACAAATGTCTGTGAGTGCCATGGAACAATATGCCCTGGCGGTGAGGTTGGAATAGTCTACATGCTTCACCACTTTTAATACAAAAACATAAAAAAGAAAAAAGAAAAAAATATAAAAAAAAGGGCGCTCGGGTGATAAATCCATTTTTGAATTTTTTTTACCCAAAGATTTAGGCGCTAAAATATTATGTCCATAAGGACAAACTCCTACAAAATAACCAAACTGTCAATGTGTATATATATAATGTTTTCCAAACCAAACCCTAACCAAACCACTCTCACTCTCACTCGCTTTTGCTCAGGCTCTCATCTCCTCCCTCTCTCTCTCTCCTCTCTTATATTCACCACATGCGCCGATCTGAACCTTTATGGTGGTGGCGTTACTACTGCCACCCTTTCTTCTACTGCGCATATCTAGTAGCGACGCAAAACTGACTTCGACAACCAGATTTGGAACCGCCATGTCGCCTACAAATCCGTTTATTCGGCTGCTAAAACCCTAACTCTGGTGGACAGTATATCTGAACCCTAGCTCCGTCTTCTTTTTTATTACCGGCCTCTACCTCCAGAAAAACTTGAAGTACTTCAACACCGTCTTGTAGAATAAAGGTTATAACCCTCAGCTCACTCGTGGCGGTGACATACTTGTCAAACTCGCATCATCGAGTGCTTTATTGGTGACGAAACTGGCACCATTCTCTCTCTCTCTCTCTCTCTCTCTCTCTCTTCAAATCTCTCTTCTCAGACTTCTCTCTCTCTTCTTAAATCTCTACAGATCAGATCTCTGAGGTCTCTCTAACGACTACCTTAATGACCTCTCATACCTTATTGGCGATGGGTTCGGCAAGGGCGTAGTTAGGCGCAGTGGGTTCGACGACGATGATGATGATGTTGCTACTATTACATCACCATGGCCTATATCCTTTGACTGTGATAGATAAAAGAGAATGAGTGGATGGAGTGGAAAATAGGGTAAAAGAGTTGACAACAAGGTCGGAGATGAGTGAGAGAGTGTGGTGAAGACAGAGGGTTTCATTTCCATAAATCTTCTCTGCGTCTCTTTTTTCTCATTCTTTTGCTTATGGGTGGCAATGAGAGTGAGATGTAGCGATGGAGGTTGAAGGTAGTAGAATGGTGGCTATATAGTGGGAGCCAACTGAGGGGCGTGTGTAGAGGGCCAGTGGTAGGTAAAGATGCATTGCCGTGGCTATGTGGTAGGGAAGAAGAAGTTCGTGGGTTAGGGTTAGGGTTAAGGTTTGTGTTTCAACATATAAAAGTTAGTGATTTTGGAGGCATTCTGCGATGCGAGTTTGATGGAATTAGGTTTTGGAATTAAGGTTTGATGGAATTTGATTCAATTCATTCTGCAAAAATGGCTTAGATCTAGATTTTGATTCCTAGAAATGTCTAGATCTGTATTTGGATTTGGGTTTGACTAAGATATGTTGAAAAACAAATAGAATATCGAACAAATTAGGATTTGGGAAAGATAAGATTAGGGCTTGTTGTTGATGTTGTTATTATTGATGATAATGATGAAGCAGATTGCAAGATAAAAAGAAAAAAAAATTTGAATAGATAGAAAAAAATTTGAACATATAAGGTTTGGTTTGCACAGATTTGTACAGATAAGAGAAAGATATAGATATGTATGTATGCAATATGCACAGATAAGACATAGACAAACAGGAAAAATTGGCTTGGTATTTCAACAGATCACTCTTTGAATTTCAATAGATAGTTATGTAATTCAACAAAAAAAAAAGTTTGATTGAACAAATAGTTTTGTATTTGAACAGGTAGTTTGGTTGAATCGATAACATACATTAAAATAATTTCAAAATATATATAAAAAAAAAAGTGAATAGATAATAAAATTTCGATAGGTATTTGAAGAGATATGGGGGAAATTAAACAGATAGTCAAAAAAAATTAATAGATAGGAAAAAAATTTGAACAGATAATCAACGAAAAGTCAACAAATCAAAAAAAAAAAAATCAATAGATAAATTATTAATTATTTTAAAATAATAAGACTTTCTATGCTGCATAAGAAATTACATGGGAGAAGAAGTGGAGTTTCAAGTGAAATATTAAGATAGCATTGTGAAAGTCTCAAGGTACGTGGTTCATATATAAACATACTAGGCAAAAATGCAAAATCTTAGGAGAATTCATACTAAGTGAAAACCAAACTTTGAAGTTTCTGATATGGAGGATTCACAGTGGCAACCATAAAGTATACACTTACAAAATCAGAAGAAACTAAAGTTGATAACATTAAAGAAACTTCTAAGAAAATGAGATTTTTTATTACCAAAGCAAGCAGAGGAAAAACATAAAGGGGAATTGATTTTTTGCATTCCGGACAAAAAATTAGGGTGGACATTTGTTTTGCTAGGAATATGTTTTGCATCAAATTTCCAATTTGCAAATCAATTTGCCCAGCCGGGAAATATCTTTCTGTTTCAATATAACAGTCTTTTTAAAAAAAGAAACGGGGAGTGCACTTGGGGATTAGATGCATACGTCTTTACTCTCACATGTAGATATATTAGATGCCTAGATCGATGGAGCAATCTTATTGCTACTCTAAAATCTGTATGTGAGATTTAAGATTATTTGATTGTAATGAAGCAATCTTAACGAATAACCTTATCATTATCGTTGACAATTATTAGATCTCCTTTCATCTTCAAAGATTACACCCTGGAGGTTTTTTAAAAATAATAAAACAATAAAAATTCAAAAAAGAAACTAAAATAACTGGTAGTAATACATGAAAAGAACGGCTAAAAAGAGCAGTGATAAGGTGTAATGTAATCACACCTATCAGTTTAGTGGAGCCAATCTCAATCAACATTGTCCGGATAATTACAAATAAGAACGAAGTAAAATTTTCAATCAAGCGGTGGAGGAAAGTCCTGCAGAGCGACCTGAGAATAAATCAATAAGCATACGGTAAGACCAAATGCACCGCCATGTCATCTCAAGCTGCTCCTGTCGGACCCATCGACCTTTTTTCTCTCCAACTTTGGTGGGCCTCTGTGGATTATTTCATGTTATGTGCATAATATATAGGACAATTTTTCTTTATGGAAAATGTTTGGGACTCTTTGGGGATGACCTCCACACTTCTAAAGTGATTCTGACCCTCTATGTATGTGTGGAATCCACTCATGTATGTGTGAAATCCACATCATAAATAGTTCATATTTGTGAAAGTCTTGTGAGAGTCTTGTGAAGGTGAGAGTTTCAATCATCGCTTATTGCCAGTTTTGTTGGTAAGCACTACTTGGTACTCCCTACCAATAATTCAGCTTCAACGTGTTTAGATGTAGAAATTGGAAAAATATCACACTACACCATATTGTAAGCCATACACGTGTATGATGATCCAATGATCATAAATGCATGATAATGGTGATTAATATTTTGTCAAGATTTCATTTTTATATTATTTTAATGGAATAACTATTCTTCCTTAGATTATCTTCAATATTATATAAAAAGTGGTTTTAGCCATTCATATGTTAATTTACTCTAACACTAAAATTTGAAATTTTGGTCCAACTATTGTTCACTCCTAGTTATCATTCTTTCCACATCAATAATTTTAGTTACCATCCTTTCAACCACTAAATTTTCAACTATCATTCATTCACCTACCAATCATTATCTTTTTCATTATCTATAAATGATAAGAAAATTTACACAACACACTATGTGGGTGTTTGAAAAGTGAGTTTTTTTAATTGTAGGATATTATTGGAGAAAAAAATTTTGTGTTTGAAAAGATAGTTGGGTTTTTTTATGGTTGGATGTGATGTTTGTGAGAGAAAAAGTGAAATGATTATGAGATTTGATGTGATATTTTGTTTGGATTTATTTTTTTATGATTTTATAACTAATTTGTCTTTTAGTAGAAAAAATTAAAAAAAAAAAAACCAAAAATTTATCTTCCCAAACACTGCCTATACTACATACCACAATGAGCAAATTTAGGAAAAATGCTTTTTAAAGAGATTTTGACTTGTCTTCAGTTTAATTAGAGGACAAGAAGGTGTGTGAATTGCAGCATATAAGTTTCATATAGTGAAAGCACAACTATATAATCAATGATGATCAATTACACTCACAGATTTTGAATAATTTTAATTTTAATTTTAATTTTAATTTTCTCTTAAAATTTTTTAAAATCATATTAATTTGAGCCCTATTGTCACATTTGAAATGGAAAATATTAAAAAATTATATTTTACCCTTAAATTTCAAATTATACATACCCAAACTCACTCTCTCTCCTCTTTGCATCTCTACAACTCCGCTGGCCACCACCACCGGCTGCGGCTAGCCCTCCGCCTCCTTCAATGAAAATAGAGAGCCTAAAATCAGTGGCTTTCAATGGAGCATCCTCATCCCTACATAAAAGCAAGAAATTCTCAGGCTTCTAGTCCCAATGCATGACCCCCACAAAATGACAACCATGAACCATATTCACAATCTGTCGGCCAACCCTCGCCGCCTCTTTCTCCAAATAACTCCCTTTCTCCGTAATCCGATCGAAAAGCTTGCCGTCGGAGCACAACTCCATCACCAAATATAGATTTTTCTGATCCTCATAAGCACCCTTGAATTCAACTATATTGGGTTGCCCACTCAAACGCTTTTGAATATCAATCTCTCCTCTAACATCCTCAATGTCCTTCTGAGTCACAATCACAAGCTTTCGTCTCGATATTGACTTACAAGCATGTTTCAACCCAGTGGCTTTCTTTGCACAGAGATAAGTGATCCCAAATTGATCCCTCCTTGGTTCTGTCACGACCCCAACCCGCCCCTAGAAGGTCGGCGCCGAGATGGCCAGTAATCCCAGATTACCAAAGGCCTCTTACAAGAATTCACACACGAATCAGAGTATACATATGGGGCTAACAAGAAGACATCGGCGAGCAAAGAGTAATGACTTCGGCTAAGGACAAGACTTCGGCACTAAGGTAACAATGATCTCGGCTAGGTAGGACAACACTTGACTAAGCTGTGCCACACCTCGGCCTAGATGTGCCACACCTCGGTCTAGGTCATACCACTCCCGGACAAGATCACTTCGGAACAAAGATAACATCTCGGCCCAGATAATACACATCTCGGCCTTGGCGATACACACCTCGGCCCAGATGATAATCATCTCGGCCAATATGCCAGGACAAAGGTGGAGGTCAAACAAAGGGATTCCAGAATAGCTACAGGCTTAGGATGACCTCGGCTTGGAACTGATCTAGGCTTAACATAGCTCAACATAACTTAGGCTTAGCAAGGGAAGGAACAAAGCATACATATTCACTTAGGCAAAACCATATACATACAAAACAAGGCACAATTCATGACAGTAAATCTTATCATGGCAAATCATATAAATGCATGCAAGCATGACTAAGGCATGAAATGTGGGTCCTTACATCCTTCCCCCCTTAAAGAAGTTTGGTCCCCAAACTTAACTTACCATGTTCCCAAAACGGCTCCGATGTCGGATTCTCATCTCTTCTTATCTGTTCTAACCTTGGCCTTTGGACAATCTCTCACATAATGACCCATTTCACCACATTCAAAACATGCTCCAGATGCCCGATGACAAACTCCCAAATGTCGTCTCCCGCAACTTGCACATGTCGGCCTGGTGTCCCCTTCCTGATTTGTGTTGTTGGGATTTAACATAACTGTCTCCTCGCTGGCATCATCCAGGTCTGCCTCTTCCTCGCGATTGTCATAAGTCTGCCTCTTCTTCTGTTTCCCTCCCGAACTCTGACTTCTGTTCAGGTTGGCTTCTGCCAGAATGGCTTTATCTAACACTCCAGCATACGTCGGCATGTTGAGCAAATTTACCTGATCTTGTATTGGTCCTCGCAGCCCACTCTCAAACTTCCTAGCCTTCATATATTCATCGTTGATCATGTGGGGTGCAAACCTCGCCAATTCAGTAAAAGCACGGTCGTATTCTGCCACTGTTCGGCTGCCTTGCATCAAAGTCTGAAATTCGGTAGCCTTCTGGTTTCGAACACTTAGGGGAAAATGTTTGTTGTAAAATAGCTCCAAAAATCTGGCCCAAGTTAAGTCTGGGTTACCTTCTCGGATCATCATCCACCATCTGCGAGCGTCATCTTCCAAAGTAAATGCTGCCAATGCCACCTTCTGAGCATCGGTACTGGGAAAAACCTCGAACAACTTCTCCATCTCTAAAACCCAAGCTTCTGCCTTCATCGGCTCTATACCTCCTTGAAACTTCGGCGGTTTCATCTTCTTGAACTCCTTGATCAAGGTCAATGTATCATCCCCATACAAAGCTGGTTGTGGAGGTACTTGCTGCACTGGAGGGGGTGGAGGTGGTACTGCTTGTCGGCCAGCTGTTTGCTCGGCCTGAGTGGATGTAGTGCCAGTGTTCTGTTGCCTTGCTTGCCTTAACTCACCGACTAAACCTTCAACAATCCTTTTTAGTCTGTCCAATCTGTCTTCGGACTGATCTCGGCGAACTGGGGGTCTACCTCTTCTCATGGTGCTAAATGTATGCAAAATGTGGCTCTTAAAATAAAATAAACAAATAAACATGTATGCAAGTGAGTATGATCATGCCGACGTAACAAATGCTGATGCCGAGATGATGCACACCTTGTCAAGTAGCAAGCAACATGATGCAATCTTAATATCAAGTCTAAGGGAAATCCTATGCTCCTTGGGACTCAAGTGTGTGAACAACGTACTATAAGGATCTTGTGCTCTGATACCATTCTGTCACGACCCCAACCCGCCCCTAGAAGGTCGGCGCCGAGATGGCCAGTAATCCCAGATTACCAAAGGCCTCTTACAAGAATTCACACACGAATCAGAGTATACATATGGGGCTAACAAGAAGACATCGGCGAGCAAAGAGTAATGACTTCGGCTAAGGACAAGACTTCGGCACTAAGGTAACAATGATCTCGGCTAGGTAGGACAACACTTGACTAAGCTGTGCCACACCTCGGCCTAGATGTGCCACACCTCGGTCTAGGTCATACCACTCCCGGACAAGATCACTTCGGAACAAAGATAACATCTCGGCCCAGATAATACACATCTCGGCCTTGGCGATACACACCTCGGCCCAGATGATAATCATCTCGGCCAATATGCCAGGACAAAGGTGGAGGTCAAACAAAGGGATTCCAGAATAGCTACAGGCTTAGGATGACCTCGGCTTGGAACTGATCTAGGCTTAACATAGCTCAACATAACTTAGGCTTAGCAAGGGAAGGAACAAAGCATACATATTCACTTAGGCAAAACCATATACATACAAAACAAGGCACAATTCATGACAGTAAATCTTATCATGGCAAATCATATAAATGCATGCAAGCATGACTAAGGCATGAAATGTGGGTCCTTACAGGTTCTTTGTCAAGATCGTAAATTTGGGTTGTTAATATAATATGTTAATATAATATGTAATGTATTAATATATGTATACAGCTAGCTCAGATAGATAGGATTCTTTAGATAGGATTCCTTTTCTTTTTCCTGCTTTCGGTCGCCCGTCTTCTTTCGGCCTCCCTTTTCATTATTATATTACATTGTATCATAATGTTGTTTGTAACACAGCTCCTATATAATGGAGCCTCTATTTGGTTTCTGTTATATATTGAATCACAGAGTTTGTTCTCTCTCAATATCCCTCTCTCAACTTGTTTTACATGGTATCAGAGTCTCACATATATAGCTCATTAACCAGAAACAATCACATTTTCTGGTAGTTATCTCTGCTTCATCACTGATCAGACTTTTTTTTTCTCAAAAGTTTTCGCACTGCCTACTCCCGTGCTCGGAATCTTCTCACGCTTCCAATGCCACCAATGGCATCCTCAGATCCTCTCTAACGCGCCCTCACGCGCCATCTTTGTCGCCGGCACGTCACCCGCTTCTGCCTTCAACATCCCACGCACTCCACGCGTCCACCAGTCGCTTGAGCCATCTCTCTCCGCGTCTCACGCGCCACACACGTCCGCACGCCGCTTCAGCCATCTGCTTGAGCCGTCTCTCCCGCACGCGTCACTCGCCCGTGCCGCACACACCTCGCGCTGTTTTGCCTTCAGCTCGCGCCATTTGCACACGCCTTTGCCTTAGGCTCCAGCCGGTTCAGCTCAAACCGGCTCCGCACCTTTTCCAGTCCAGTTCAACCTTATTTTTGGACTTTTCTGGCCGGTTCAGACTGGTTCCTCAGTAATTTGGACCTTCTGCATTCCCTAGTGCCCTCGTTTTTTTCAGATTCTACCTCGATCGTACTGTTTTTCCCTCATGGATCGCCCGGACTCCTCTAACCACCCTATTTCCGTTGTTCTTGACGGGACTAACTATGTCTTATGGGCACAAGCCATGTCTGGGTTCCTCAAAGGAAAGAAACTTTGGCGCATCATCACTGGGGATGTGTGCCAACCCATCCCAGCAACCACGGAATCCGCTGCCAAATATGTCGATCGTCTGGAGGATTGGGATAGTAAAAACTATCAGATCATCACTTGGCTTCGCAATACTTCTATTACATCTGTCAGCCTTCAGTTTGGTCGGTTCCAACTTGACTCTGCTTCCTCTCCCACCAAGGCCATCTGGGATTTTTTACAAGAACGCTATCAGACTACTGGCCTTGCTCACCAATATTAGCTTCTGAGTCATCTTCACCGTATGCGCTAAGATACAACTCAGACCATTAATGATTTCCTCTCCCAAATGTATTATGTTTGGGATCAGCTCGCTCTTTCGGAACCTCCATGGCCTCATACTAAGGATGCTGCCTTGTTTACTACTTACCGTGACCAACAACGCTTGGTTCAATTTCTCATGGCTCTCACTCCCCGTTTTGAGCTAGTACGCGCATCTCTTCTTCATCGCACTCCTTTACCCACTCTTGAGCAAGCAATTTCTGAACTACTGTCAGAGGAAACCAGGTTTGGTACTCTCCATCCGCACCCTGTGGACTCTGTTCTTGCTACTCCCCAGCTTCGGAGTTCTCCTTTCCCACCTTCACCACAGAGGTCAACTGCCTGTAACTACTGTCACAACCGCAGTCTTCTGTCTACTCATCTTCTGGTTAATTGTCCAGTTCATCTTTGTCGGTTTTGCAACAAGACTGGCCCTGGTCATCTCCAGCAAGATTGCTTCCGCAATCTCGCCTGTGCCTCTCGCAATGGTCCTTCCACTGGGAATTTTTCCCGCAGCAACTCTCACCGTTCTGGGACTCTGTTTAAACCACTGCCTGCGCAACGCACTGCTGCTGCTACCTCAGAGGATTTACCTTCCTCTGTTCCTATAGACCCTTCCACTCCAGTCTTCTCTCAAACAGATGTCGAAGCCATGTTTTAACATTTTTGGCAGAATTCCGGTACTCCTCCATCTACTGCTTTGTCTGTCACTGCAGGTAACACTTCCTGGTACTTTGACTTCGCTTGTTGTAATCACATGACCTTTGACCCTACTATTTTTACTCCTCTCTCTTCTATTTCTCATGTTCCTTCTATCCATACTGCTGATGGGTCTCTTCTGTTTGTAAGTCATGTTGGTTCTGTTTCCACTTCTCACTTATCTTTATCCCATGTCTATCTTATGCCTGCTTTTACTTTAAATCTTATCTCCATTAGTCAATTATGTGAGCATGGTCTAACTGTTACCTTTTCCCATACTGGTTGTTTGGTGCAAGACCCTCGGACAGGGCAAACTCTTGGGATAGGCATCTCTACGAACTCATCCATCTTCATGTTCCAGATTCCTCTCAGATCACAGCTCCTACCACTGCTACCACTGCTCATCCTTTATCTCCTTTTCAGCTTTGGCATTGTCGTTTAGGCCATCTTTCTATTGGTCGTTTAAAATCTTTAATTTCTAGTGGTCATTTAGGTTCTGTAAGTTCTGATGCTTTAGATTGTGTGTCCTGTCAACTTGCCAAACAACCTGCTTTGTCGTTTAATAAAAGTGACTCTGTTTCTCTTGCACCATTTGATCTCATCCATTCTGATATTTGGGGACCCTCTCCTACTCCTACTATGAGAGACGCCCGCTATTTTGTTGTTTTTATAGATGATTTTTCCCGTTTTACATGGTTGTTTCTTATGAAAAATCGCTCTGAGCTCAAACAACTTTATTACAATTTTGCTGCAATGGTTAAAACACAATTGTCTAAAACTATTAAGCTTTTTCGGTCTGACAATGCCATGGAATATAAAGATTTTGACTTTTTTTTCCTCCTTCAGAGTCATGGTACTCAACCTCATCGTTCTTGTCCCAGTACATCTCAACAAAATGGACGTGCTGAACGGAAACATCGGCATATTCTCGACACTACTCGCACTCTCCTTCTGTCTTCCTCTTGTCCGAAACATTTTTGGAGAGAGGTAGCTCTCACTGCTACTTACACTATCAATTGTATCCCTACACCTGTCGTTCATAATCACACTTCTTATGAGCGTCTGCATGGCACCCGTCCCCCTTACACCAACCTTAGGGTCTTTGGATCTGCTTGTTTTGTTGTTCTCCAACCTCATGAACGTACCAAACTTGAACCACGTTCCCACCTTTGTTGTTTCTTGGGGTATGGTATTGAACATAAGGGGTATCGTTGTCGGGATCCTCTCTCACAGTGACTCTGTATCTCTCGTGATGTGGTCTTTTGGGAACACAAAATGTTTTCCTCTCTCTCTCTCTCTTCCGTTTGTCTGTTCTCTCACCCTCTCTATTTTTACTGACCCTTCCACAGATCTGTTTTTTGATGAGCTTACTCCCCCCCTACCAGCCTCTCTCGAGTTTTCTGATGAGCTTGCTCCACCGCCCCTGCCAGCCTCTCTCGAGACTGCCTTGCCTACTGGTCTGTCCTATGCACCTGCTCGCTTTGATGGTTCTGCTCTTGCTCCTTCGGGATCCTCCCCTCCTGGTGAGTCTCTTCCTCTGGCTCCTCCTCCCTCTGCTCGACCACACCGAGTAACCCAACCTTCTACTCGTCTTTGTGACTTTATTGTTGGTTCTACTGCTTTTTCTACTTATGAACCGACCTCCTATCGTGAGGCTCGCTCTAATCCTCTTTGGCAGCATGCTATGACTGATGAATTGCAGGCTTTAGACAAAACTCATACTTGGGACATTGTTGATCTTCCTCCTGGCAAGACTGCCATTGGCTGCAAATGGGTATACAAAATCAAGACTTGTTCTGATGGATCTATTGAGCGCTACAAAGCCCGCCTTGTTGCCAAAGGCTTCAACGAAGAATATGGTATTGACTATGAGGAGACCTTTGCTCCTGTTGCTTGTCTCACCTCTGTTCGCAGCTTGATTGTTGTTGCTACCACCTGACAATGGGATCTTTATCAACTGGACGTAAAAAATGCTTTCCTTATTGGTGTTATTCTCGAGGAGGTCTACATGCAACCTCCCCTTGGGTCTACTTATCCACCTCATAAAGTCTGCAAACTTCAGCGTGCTTTATATGGTCTAAAACAAGTTCCACGCGCTTGGTTTGCCAAGTTCAGCTCTACTATTCATGAATGTGGTTTCACCTCCAGCTCTTATGATACTGTTCTTTTTATCCGGAAAATAGCTTGAGGGACCACCTTACTTCTGCTTTATATGGATGACATGATTATCACCGGTGATGATATCGATGGTATTCTTCGCCTGAAACAGTTTCTTAGCCATCATTTCGAGATGAAAGACCTTGGTCCTCTCAGCTATTTCTTGGGTCTTGAAATCTTCCATGATTCCATGGGTTTTTTTCACTCTCAAGCTAAGTATACCTCTGATCTTCTCACACGTGCTGGTCTTATAGATTGCAAGACTGCCTCCACTCCCCTAGAGCCTCAGAGTTGTCTTACACCTCTTGATGGCACTCTTCTCTCTGATGCTACCCTATATCGTCAGCTGGTTGGCAGTCTTGTCTATCTCACTGTTACTCGTCCTGATATTGCCTATGCCGTTCATATTGTCAGCCAGTTTATGTCGGCTCCTCGTACCCCTCATTATGCTGCATTGGTTTGTATCCTTCGGTATCTCAAAGGCACCTTGTTTCATGGTCTTTATTATTCCGCCCGCTCCTCTCTCCAGCTTCGTGCTTTTTCCGATACCGATTGGGCTGGGGATCCTACTGACTGCCGCTCTACTACCGGATTCTGTCTTTTCTTGGGTGATTCTCTTATTTCTTGGCGCAGCAAGAAACAATCTCTTACTACTCATTCCAGTACCGATGCCGAATACCGTGCTCTTGTTGATACTACTCAGGAGCTTCTCTGGCTTCGTTGGCTTCTTGCTGACATGGGTGTTTCCCCCTCTGGCGCTACTGTAGACGCGCCCGTGGGGCTTCACTCTACAGTTCGGACTCCCTTTTGTTGCGGTTCTAAATCTGAACCAAAGAGTCCAAATCCGGCAAATCGTTTGAGAAAACAGATTTTTTTGAAAAGTAGTGCCAAACATGGACTGCTTTGCCAGATTACAGAGTCGCCACCTAAATATTTTAAAATGGGGAATTTAGGAAACCCTGACTCGGTGCCGAAGGCCACATGTCCGTCATCACCAAAGTGGCTTGGCTCGGGAGCTTGGGTACGATCGGGGAAGGTCAGCTATGAGCACCCCCTTTCGCCCGGTCCGAAGACCGGCCTCTACTAACCATGATATCCGTTTTTGAAAACTTTATGCATCCTTATTCCAATTATTAGCCTAGAATTACTATGTTATGCGCACAGCAAACAAGTATAGACTAGATTGCCTAATTTGGAAACAAGCATTGCATATCCGTTTTGTCTCGAAAAACGTGTTAGATTTTGCTACTCGCAAGTAGACTAAAATACGGATTTCAATGAATTGTTCCAACTCACGCAATCCAACCTCCACCCACAGGCATTCAAACAGTTTATAACATATAAGCATTTAGCCGCATGGCGAGCATACTGTCATGGCAAACATTCACACGCATGCGATATGCTAAAGCATAAATACTTACATCGTACTCCGTGCCAAAAACAGAAACCCGGTTAGCAAACATGCATGACCTAGTTCATGTTAGGTGGCTAATGCAACACAAGCATAGATGCAATCTAGAGTAGGCTCGGCTAACCCTAAACATGACATGTGAAATGCGCGAGTAGCATGTATTCAATTTGGAATTGAAAATTGCAATGCAGTTTGTATGATGTACCGAGCCCGATGCATGTAAACAAATGCATGAATGCACGCATGCGTAGCATAAGGTATGCTAATTTAAATGTGCCCTAATCTACCATCAAAGCAGGTAAATAAAAGGGAGAAAGAAATGGGGGTTGTAAGACATACACCCACTCACACACACTTATTACATATTCGCCCTCGCTCGGAGGGACCGAATAAATACAGAATTGAATAAATAATTAACCACGCAAGCTAATTAAATATTACAAACCAATTAAATTAATTAAATAAAATAATTAATCTAATTAAACGGTAAATCGCCTCGGGATGAGGGCCAAATGCAGCACGCGCTCGGGACTGGCTCGGAATCGCACTGCCATGCATGGTTGCCTCTGTTTTCCCTACTTTCCTCTTCTGAAGACTACCAAAACTTCAAGAATACTTCCTTGGGCACTGAAGATCACCACCGGCTGGGGTAGAATACCACCGGCTGAAGGATGTGGCCACCGGCACTGAATTGTTCCATCGGCTGGGAAAACACTGCCGGTCGGCATTAAAAAGTGCCGGCCGGCACAAAATGTTCTGCAGATCCTGCAACTCACAGCAGCAGAGGACAAGCTATGCATAGCAAGGCAATTCAAAGCATGTATGCACCAAACACATCCCACATCATGTTGATGGCTCAATGGGGCATGTGCCTCGATCCTCGGACCACCAATCGCGCATTTCTATGCGTGATGGCCCAAAGGACCAAGAATGCAACTTCAATGTCAAATGCATGCAATGCAAACAAGCAAATAAAGGTGCCAAACCTCCATCATACTTCACTTCAAGAGGCCCAACATGCATGCCAATGCAACAAGGCCCTAAGCATGTTATCTACTATGCCATATGGACAATGCGAGGCACTTATGTAAGCATACAAGTAGGCGTACAAGGCAAGTATGCAAACTAAGCAATGAGATGGACTTACACATGAATTGGGCAGCTCTAACAAGGCTCAAAACAGTGGCCAAAATGCCTAGTCATGAGGGCCAAACACATATGCACACACGCACAAGTTAAGGCACCAACACTTAAGCGTAATAAACAACATTCAAGCACACTTGTAATGAGTTAAACATGGGCAATTAGCATGCAAGATAAGCTCTGAAAATCATGCATAAAATGATGCCAAATCATGTTAAACAAAGTATGCTAAGCATGCAACAACTGAAACAAGACTTAAGGCAAGTCAATAAGGCATTGAACTACTCTTAGCATAACCACACATGGCAACTCCTAACCAACTAAAATCAGGGTTTTAACACATAAAACTAAGCCCAAGATATCACTTAGATGGCATCTATATGACATGAATCTAAAGGCATGCACACGTACACTTTCAAAGGAGCAAACACGAAGACTCTTGACACGTCAAAGAGGCATGTAATGCGAACATGTGAGCATGCTAAATGGACTGAAATCATGTTATTAATGGCGCCAAACCACTAAAAATGATGCAAGTATGGCATGCTATGCAATCATACTCTTAAGGTCAACAAGCCAAATGCAAAGAGGCTTTGAAATTCATGCTAAGATTGACCAAAACGACCGTGGACAGACCTTATACATGGAAATATAAGCATAAAAACTTCACAAATGTAGGCCTAAAACATGCTAGAAATGAAGGCACACAACCTAGGCACGTTAAGGCATAACAAGGCATTACAAGGCAACCATACTAAGTATGTATAAGAGGCCAAAACCAACTTGAAATCATGTTATAACATGGCAATATAAGCATGAAAAACAAGTCAAACATGCTCAACACACACTCAAGCATGAAGCTCCATAAGGAAGCAAAATTTGCCCTTTTCAAGGACATCAAGGAGAGGGGGTGACCCTCCCCTTCTTGAGACTTCAAGGCATGCTCTTCACCACTGAAATCCCTCAAGATTTCAGTGGTGAAGAGATCCTATCACCAAAATCTCGGATCTCTCACAAAATAGCACAAAAAGTGCCCTTTTCAAGGCCTAAGGGTGGTCAAACTCACCCAAACCACTAAACACTCTTAATGAACAATAAAGAAGGCTTAAAAACAGAGATTTTATGTGTTAATCACTAAGCACAAAAACTGTTTTAAACTAGGTAAAAACAAGGTGCAAAAATGGGAAAAAGGGAGTTAGTATCTCACCCTTGTAGCCTTCTTCAACAAAGATGGAGTGATGGCCTCTTTGAGCTTCAAATCAACCAAAAACAGCAAGAACCAACCTTTGGAACCTCAGAACCAAGAGAAAGGTGGAACACTAGGTGTTTTAGTGCAATAGTAAGGTACAAAACACCTAGATTACAAAGAGAAAGAGAGAGATAGTAAGTATATCTATTCTAACCCTAAAAAAAACCAGAGCTCTAACTCTCTAACAATGTCTAAAGCTCTTGGATTTTGTAACCCTTGAGCAAAGGGAGGAGCCTTCTCTCTTATAGGCAAAAAGCTTACAAGCTTAGCCACCAAGCAAGCTCATCCCTCCATACACGTGTATGGAGGGGAGCAAAAGGCTGAACAGCTGTGAGAAAATATCTCATAAAGCAGCTGAATAGTGCCCGGCCGGCAAAGAGTGCCATCTTGGCAAACTTAGTGCCGGTCGGCACAAAAGAGTGCCGGTCAGCACAAAAGAGTGCCGGTCGGCACAATAAAGTGCCGATAGCAACACCAGCTAGCCGGTGGCCTCTAGCCACAGCCGGTGGTGTGTGGGAATGCCTCACAAAGCATCCCCTGCCCTTCCAAGGCAAGACACAAGTGTTTGGTGCAAAACCAGACACAAAACGGTCGAGTTCGGAGGTCCTGAGGCAAGGCGCGTGAGCCGAGAACTCCGGGAACGCCAAACGAACACAAGTATGGATAATCACCGAGCGTTCCAACGGTGACGTCCAAGTCTTGAGGACGGTCAAAAATGGGGTGTCTACAGCTACTGCCCTCTTTTGTGACAATCAAAGTGCTCTTCAAATTGCTCACAATGATGTTTTTCATGATCGCACCAAGCACATTGAGATTGACTGCCATTTTATTCGTCAACACGTCACTCGTGGTACTGTCCATCTCCATCCAATCTCTTCTGCTGATCAACCTGCTGATATCTTCACCAAAGCTCATTCTCCTGGCCGCTTCGTTGACCTTGTCTCCAAACTCAAGTTGGTTGATGTTTGTCCTCCTTGAGTTTGAGGGGGGCTGTTAATATAATATGTTAATATAATATGTAATGTATTAATGTATGTATACAGCTAGCTCAGATAGATAGGATTCTTTAGATAGGATTCCTTTTCTTTTTCTTTTCTTTTTCCTGCTTTCGGTCGCCCGTCTTCTTTCGGCCTCCCTTTTCATTATTATATTACATTGTATCATAATGCTGTTTGCAACACAGCTCCTATACAATGGAGCTTCTGTTTGGTTTCTGATATATATTGAATCACAGAGTTTGTTCTCTCTCAATATCCCTCTCTTAACTTGTTTTACATGGGTTATGTCAACATAGGGCTTGCCTAGAATTTGTCCAATTTGTGAAGAAAACGATGAGGATGATGAAGAGGAGATTAGGATTTCTTCAGTCTTTGGCTTGATCTTATACTATCACAGAGACTTGCACAAACACCCATACAAGAAGACGAAGAGACAGAGGTAGATGAGATGGGTTTCGATTTGCGATGTTATTCAGAGCATTTTTATGGATGGGTTTTTGGGATTGTGATTAGAAGTTGTAAATGACTTTGTAGGTGCTTGCTTTACCTCTGGCTGTGTAGAGGTGCTTGGCTTTATAGAAAGGAGGAGCGCTAGCTGCCGTTGGCGGTGGTGGTCGGCGGAGTTACAGAGGTGCAAAGAGGAAAGAGGGTGAGTTTGGATAAGAAAAGATGGGTTTGTATCTACCATTTGAAATTTGGAGTCAAAATGTTATTTTTTTTTAACTTTTTCAATTTCAAATGTGACGGTAGGGTGAAAATTGATAAGATTTCAAAAATTTTGGGGGCAAAATTGAAATCATTTGAAATCTAAGAGTGTAATTGATCATTGAAGCAAAGGATAGGGATAAAATAATTAAAAATAATAATTTCTATATTTAAAAAATATAAAAATATATATATAATTTTTTTTCTTCCAAATAATAGATGGCGATTGGCAATTGCACAAAAAAAAAAAAAAAAAGTAGTATTATTCCGGTCAACTGGCCGGACATCTGGGAGGATGTCTGGGCAGACGACTGGGTAGACAAAAAATTCAAAAATTTTATGCTTCACCAAACATGTTTTCAAAATATATTTTGAAATTGATTCAGAATCATGATTTGAAAACTCAAATCAAACATAACATTAGAATGTAATAGTGGAATTAATTTTACAAAACTCTACCAAACATGACTGGAATTTTCTAAAAAATTATGTCCTTAATGACTAAGTTATCTGGTCTACAAAAAATGACTACGACAATTAAAATGCTTGCATATGGCATGCTCTTTGACGTTGTTGATGAGTATATGAGAATCGATGAAATTACAACAATTGAGTTTTTAATCGAGGTGTTATTCACATTTGTGAAGAAAAATAGTTCAGATCAACAAACCAATGAGACATTTCCTTATGGAACAAGGAGGAGCATGGGTTTTGTAGAATGTTAGGGAGTTTGGATTATATGCATGGACTATCGGAGAAGTGTCCAATTGCGTGGCATAGTGTATTCACTGGACACATAAATAAATGGAAAAATTACTCATAAGTCCCATATTGGGAAATGTTACTCCATCTAGTCCTGAGTGTTTTTTTATAAACCATTTAGTCCTTTTTTTACATTACAACATCATCATCAAAACAACATCAAACATTAAAACGTCAACAAACATCAAAAAAATCAACAAGCATCAAACATCAACAAAATATCATCAAACACATCAACAACATCAAACATTAACAAAACATTATCAAATATCAACAAACATCGTCAACAAAATTATGAACATCATCAACAACAACAAACATCATCACCATCAACAAACATCAATCAACATTCGAACATCATCACCAATATATTCGAACATCATCAATAGATTGATATATACATAGATATACCAATAGATTCATATATTTATTTATATATATATATTGTTGGAGAGTTTCGAACTACATCGGGTTCGTCTCCTTCTCACTCATCACTTTCCAATTTAAACTCTCTGTTTATTTTATTTAGAGTTCTCATCATGATCTTTTTTTTTTTGTCAAATCTGATAGATTTACAGTGAATCCAAGGCGTAGAATTAGGCAGCATAATGGGGAAATAGGGAGAGAAGCATGGAGGACGAAGAAAAAGCGGCCTTGGGAAATGGTTATGTGCATCTATGGTTGCCCTACCAATGTTTCTGCTGTCTAGGTTACATTACTAACCTTTTCTCTAGGGTTCTTATTTCAATTGGTTACCCAGGGAAATCTTGGGTAGTTTTCAATATGATAGCCCTTTTTTTCTAATCTCTTCTTGATGGGAATTTAAGTTTATTGCTTATTATTTATTGTTTATTGCCGTTAGTGCTAAAATTGATATACCAAGTAATTAAGCTGTGTTGTTTTCCTAGGGTTTTTGGCGATGTCTGCAACAATTATGAGCGATGCGATGGTGATCTCTGCGACGACAAATAATGAATCACAAACCGTTGCGAACCCAAATTCGAAACTTTCCCAGAAACCGTAGGGCTTTTCGAGATGTTATTCATGGAATTCAAAGTCGAGGAATTCATAGTTGAAAGATGATGTTCGTATAGATTAATAAACCAAAGGGACTGCTATTCGTTATGTTGATGTTTGATGTTTTTTTAATCGTTTATTTTGATGTTTAATCGTTATTAAAATAATCGTTTAATCGTTATTTTGATGTTGTTTTGATGATAATGTTGTGATGTTTAGTTTCATTTTTAAAAAAAATAAATCTGATGTTTGATGTTTGATGAATAATGTTTGATGTTTGATGAATAATCCTAATGATTAATGGTTGAAAATATGTGTTTGATGTTTGATGAATAATGTTTGATGTTTGATAAATAATCCTGACGTTGAATAATGTTTGATGTTTGATGAATAATGTTTGATGACGTTGGTGATGTTGAAAAATGTTTGAATAATGTTGGTGATGTTGAATAATGTTTGATGTTGGTGATGTTGAATAATGTTTGAATAATGTTGGTGATGTTGAATAATGTTTGATGTTGGTGATGTTGAATAATGTTTGATGTTTGATGAATAATGTTTGATATAAAAAGGCCTATAGTAAGCTTTTAGAGAAATAGGACCTATTAGTCCAACAAAAAACATTCGGGACTAAATGGGCTAACATTCCTAAATTTGGGATTTATTGGTGCTTTCCCCTAAATAAATCTACAAAATAAAAATTAGAAAAAATAAAAGGTTACAAATTAAATTTAGAGAAATGAAGAGAATTCCCATTAAAAAAAATCTCACCATATTAGCTATTAGTTTCAACGTGTAAATATTCAATATGCAAGTGAAATCCTTGGAATTTCGTATAGCGTTTTAATATTTTGCCCCAACGACATTGGATATAGGACCTTGTGCTTGTGTATGATCATTTGTGTTGGTCAGGGACGGAGCCAATATTATCACTATGAGGGTGTGAAAGTATATTCGAGATTGCAAATCTTTATAATTTTTAATTATTTTAAATTTTCTATATAACATATGATATTTTTTAAATCTTGGTGTTGGTGACATAATTTTGTAAGGTACCACACATTTAAGATGACAGAAATTCACAACCATACAACATATATTTATAAGCACGAGTAACAACCACCAGCTATAAAATTTCAATCCATGCTAGAGCACATAAAGTTCAGACCCCACATACCAAAACACGTCAAATATTACAAAACAAGATACACAAACAAACTACTGTGGTAACACCAAATCATTAAATCGCTTGGCCCAACAATAGCCATGTATCATTATTCAATTCATCGATCTAGTGGCTGGTAAATCACTGATCAAAGAGTGAGCAACGCGAAGTTTAATGATTTGGTGAGATTCGCAGATGTAGTGACTGATGAGCCACTTCTTCTTCTTCTTCTATGAAGATTCAAATAAAACTGGGCTTGGATAGAACTGAACAAGATTTGGAGAACAAGTACAAAGGTCAAAGGCTTTACTATTGAGAAAATAAAAAAAAGTAATTCCGTAACTATCACAGGTTTCATTGCTTTTCTTCCATTTTGTCCTCTCTCATAAGTAAACGGATATCGAATGATCGATTCACCATTGAGAGCATCAACCCCAAAAGAATGAATATTGTGGCATTCTAACAGAGGCAGATCAAACAAGAACCTGATGAGCAAAATTTGCTGACCAAAAAAGAGAGACAACAGTTTTTTCAATTCCGTAGCCTAGCGTCTTCAGATAAACACTCTATCACCTAATTTAGATTCTCAGCAAATTTCCAGGCAGACATTGCAATTTTGAAAAACAGCTCATGTTACTTTCTTCAGCTCTGTTTTGAGTGCGACTAGTTATGTTGTTTCTACTTTGATCTCTGCTTCTAGGATTGCAATCTCTTCAGCGAGAACTTTATTTGCTTCATTTTCGGACTTTGCCCTTATTGAATCCAAAATCTAATAAGAAAAGAAATTAAACTGGGTCAAAATTTATTAAATCTATCATTACAAGGGATTATAAAAATTTGTATTTAACTGAAAGTGGGTGAATTAAAGACAGAAAAAATGGAATTAACTCATGGTGACAGCCTTGGTCCTGCTCACTAATATTTCCAACAAATTGATTGCTCCAATTTGATCGTGTCATTCATTAGGCATTGACAGTCTGAACATTTGTGTCTAATCCCATCCGGGCGCCATTTGTGGCATGTATGTAGAAATTAATTAGCTGGACTCGTATAGCTGGTCATTCTCGTACACTTTTATATGAAAAAGTCAATGAGATAATCTTTGTTGAATTCAATGATTGATAATTTCCCCCTAATTAAGAAGGCCATTGTTGTGTGGTTTATTTTTTCCCAATTGTGGGGGATTTTTGTTAATTAGTTGTTAAGCTTCTATAGATTATGATTTTAATTCTCTTTCATATTTATAAGTAATCTCCTATTTATTGATGACTTTTTTTTTTTTTTTTTTTTTTTGTTGTCAATCAATAAAAGGTTATTTAAAAATATTAGACAAAAGTCATTTAACTAGAAAATAATCATCCAACAACACATATCTTATAAGGGGAAAAAACAAACAACATAATTTTTATACATAAAGGTAAGTAGTGTGTTGTAATTTTAAACCACAATAATGAATACAAACTAGAAATGAAAAGTGTAAAATAAAATGTCATAATATTGGCGGTGTTTGGGAAGAAATTATTTGGGTTTTTTTTTTTTTTTTTTTTTTTTTACTAAAAAACAAATTGGTTACAAAATAAAAAAAATAAATTTAAACAAAATATCACATCAAATCCCATAATTATTTCATTTTTCTCTCACAAACATCACATCCAACCACAAAAAAACTCATCTATCTTTCCAAACACACAAAATTTTTTCTCTAATAATATTCTACAACTGAAAAAATTACAAAAAAATCCACTTCCCAAACACCGACATTATATGCAAAAAATTTATTTATGTCATTGCTATTGCCAAAGCAAATTTATGGTTTTCGGCGGAAGTATACAATACTTGAGGCAATATGAGCTTCCTAATTTAGGTATGAAAAGAAAAAACAAAACCAAAAAACGGCACGACTATTGATGCTGCAATCTTTTAAACAAAGGTAAAGTCACTCGTAAAACAAATGTCATTTAAAAGAAATGATGTATGCGCCAATTAAGAAAAACAAAAATGATGCTGGGAAAGTTTTCGTGTTTGATTATATGAAAAAAGTGTTTCATAAGAACTATATACAAGCTTCCCTCAGGAAACGTATAATAAACATGAGCAACATAGTGGCACGAATCACAATAGTAAGAGAGTTCGCATAGGTCTATATAGTCACTGCAAGCATCACAGAAAAAGTTTTCATCCTTGTCTACAACTGGAGAATTTGCGAGGGAGAGGAAATGTACGTGATCTCTATGTTTGACGGTCGGAGGTAATGTCGGAAAACAGTGGACATGGATGTTGAAATTATTACATTCCATACAACAAAGAAAGGGGTAGTTAATAAATTGACACAAATGTTGCAATTGATTTGAGATTTAGGCTCCATATTACGGAAAGAAAGAGGGTGTTGGTAGTTGCATCTACACACGAATAGGTGAATCGATCTAAATGGGCTCTGCATATATTGCATTTATACAATGGAAGAGTGGCATCGACAGACTGATTTAGATTCAGATGGTGCTGCGGGTGGAAGGGATATTCTATTATCTATAGACCTAGTTCTGCGCACGATGGGTGCAGCAAGAGAATGCATTCAGTGCAGACGTAGTAGACCGTATTCTCCTCCAGAAGTAATCCACAGCGAGAAAAATGAATAGTAGTATAATTTTGCATAGAGTAGTATGGATTCATATAGTAGACAAGGAAGGGATGTTGGTGGCTGGGATGTTGAATCTGATGAGAAAATCTGGTGCTGATGGTGACTGGAAAAGCAGCACAATTGACATCTAGATCAAATCCGCAATCAGAACAGCTGTAGGATTGTTCTTTGACAGGCTTTGAAGCGAAAGGTTTCAGGGCGACAAGGGTGAGTGGGTGTTGTGGGTGGAGGATGTGTTGCTGCAACTCGTGGCAATCCTGCACACCACTTGTCCAGAAAAAAATCGAACAGAGTGCAGTCGTAGGCCGAACCTCCTGTGATGGATTGATTACACCCATCGCACACAGCGTCGTCGTTGTCATCATCATCCCCTCTCTTTCTCCACATCATCAACAAGCCTCAACGTATGCTCATGGCAAGGAATCTCCATCTCCCTCGCACAAATTTCCATCTGAAATATATATAATTAATTAATTTAATGGTAAGGGTAATGCTATGATACACAATCTAAAAAAGGAGTGCACATATGCAAGTTATGCCATTTAATGTAGTGGGATTTGGTGTTTTAACTAGCTGTGTATTGATTTATGCCATAACTGCTTTCTTTTTGGTGATGCAACACTCAGACTTTGGAAGGGAGACTTTTGGCTTTGGGAATATGGAATGATTCAAGTTTGTTGCCTGATTATTGGGCACCTCCAGAGCATGGTCACGTGGTAATCTATGTATTATAATTGTAAAGAAGGTGAGGTATTATAATTTTGTGTTGGGTGATTGAGAACACATGAGAGGCATAGTGAATGATGATTGGTGAAGGAGTATAAATACATGATACTCCAGGAATACCTAATAATTTTCCAGTTTGTAGTTGGCAGAATTATGCAACATGTGGAAGTGGAAAGAGTAAAGCTTGAATATCTGGATTAGTATTCACACCGTGTGCCAGATTATGAACATATTCTGATAAATACCCACCAATATCCTTGCTAAGAGGCATGCAGGATGCACATAAATACATTAACTCTCATGCTCTAATTAAATATCGCCTGTATTTCAAAAGCAACAAGTAAAACTTATGAAAATAGTTGAAACATAAATCCCCAATTGATAACTAGATCACTGTTTATCTTTAGGATTGAAGTTGGGATAGGATCCTGTCAAAAGTTGAAACATAAATCCCCAATTGATAAAATCAACAATAAAACAAATTGTCATCATCAAGCTTAATATGTTATTACCTTTTGGAAACACATCATATCTGCAAATGTGAATTTCTCCCACACTTCGGTGCCCGTGGATCTTTTAGAAAAAAAAACCACGTTTTCCAGCTGATTGAATTTGTTTTTGCATTGTCCTTAGAAACCCCTCCACCTAGAGAAAACAATGGAATATGATATGGTGAAATTTTGACTGATCATTCACCAGAAGCAAGAAAACAAAAGTTGGACAAGCACTCAAGTAATTCTGAAATCAACTAACCAAATTGAACAGAGAAGAAATTTTCTCTATGAATATTACAATTAAGAGCATAAGCATATCTTGTCACTTGGAATTTATCAATCAAGGGTATAGCACCAGCAAGTTCTGGCGGAACAGCCATTGACAAGGTTGATGGTGTACTGCAAGATACATTAAATAGAAATCATCTTTAATCTTAATGTCTACAAATCGCTATTCAAGATGCAAAACCTTGTGACAGTATAGAATCTAACAAGCTAGCTTAAGTAACAACATGTGCCAGTGATTAAGCTCAAGAGCTGACAATCTCAACATAATACAAGAGGAATGAAAGAAACTTACGGTGGAGCAAAATTGGAACCATCGCTGTCATATTCTTTCCCATTCGAGACACTAGCAGGGTTGAGTGAAGGAGATTCATATCCATTATTAGAGGTGAATGAAGACCTGCTTGTTCTAAAACTTTGTGCCATACCTAGCCGCATATCAGATGTCATTGCATCAAAATATCCCTAACATCTAAAATTGTTCTACCTTACTGTCTCAACTAAATTGTTTTTCTCCTTAAACCCCCTTAACCTCTTCAACCATGTCATGAAGCCTCGAAACTGAATTGCTTGGCCCTTCTGAGTTCTGCCGGCATGAGTTCTCAACGAAAGTTTGGAAAAATTGATTCAAAGTAATATGTAGCTAACAGTAACACAAATTGAAATCATATAACAAAAGATGAGCATACACACAAAAATTCACACTACACTGCAATAACAAATAAGAAGCAACCAAGCAAAATCAAGATAGACAGACCTAGAAATGGAATGGAGAATGCAGAGAAATTCAAAAAATAATAATAATAATTGCTATCTTATCAGTGAATCAGTGAATCAATGAATTTCAATTTATGAATCAATAAAATAAAATAAAATAAATACAATCCTAGATCTTATCAGTGAATCAATGCAGAAATGTACGGGGGCGAAAAATCCT
The DNA here is from genome assembly GCA_036172215.1 of Camellia granthamiana. NCBI lineage: Eukaryota > Viridiplantae > Streptophyta > Magnoliopsida > Ericales > Theaceae > Camellia > Camellia granthamiana. Next base: position 92,842,237 of record CM069915.1, on the reverse strand, counting down.
TTGCTCTCCGTACGCCTTGAACGTCAAGCTTCCGTCAACGGCGTCGGTCTCTGCAACACAAAAACGGTGAGCTGCCCGGCGGTGGTGTGCCGGAAAAACCCTCCGACGCTCAAGTCAGTTCAGTGAGGAAGAAGAGAATGAAGAGAGGAGGTTTGTGAGAATGAGTTCGCATACCAGTAACGCCTGCCTTCCCTCTCTATATCTAGGCTTGCCACGCTGCTACGAGATTGTGCGCGCACTCCCTCTGTTGTCCCTCCCTGGACAGGTGGCAGTGCTCGCCTCTCACCACCTTACACGTGTAAAGATTTTGTCCTCCTTCCAGTGCATGCAGAACTGCCCAACGGTATTGAGGCGTTCGTGGAGCAGATGTCCTCTCCTTCACGCCATTGGCCCAGGTGGCACCCTTACCCGGGGTACCATGACCGGCCTAACCCTTGGGAGACTTGAAACCGCATAGCCGCGCTACATTCCGCCGACCTGAGACTCGGGACTAGGTGAGAACTTAACTGCATAAGCCGAGCTACCCTCGGTCGGTTCGCCGCGATTGACCGGTTGTGGGGCATACCGGCCTCCAACCGTTTTATCTCCAATCTCGGTCATGCGTAACCGCTCCATCTTGGCTGGATGGTCAGTGGCATGCTAGCCAGGCCGCATCCTCTGCTTAATCCGGTCAGTCCTTCGGCTCGGTTGCGATCTCCATTGCGAACTTCGCCCTACCTAAGCGGCCTTTATCTGGGCCCTCGGGGGTCACCGGTTGACTGTCAACCGAGCAAGACAAACAGCTCGGTCGTTGCTTTTGCCCAATCTGCCCGGCGCCGCGTAATCAGTAACGCTGGTCGTTACTTTTGCTCGGCCGTACAATGAGATGGAAATCTCCCCTCTCAATTGCCCCTTAAACCCATCCGAGCCATCGTGATTGGGTTTACCTTATGACCGAGCTATGATCGAGTTGCTCCTCGCCAGGCCGAGCTATCGTATGCAGCTTTGCCGCCGTGCAATGTTTGAACTGGGAACACTTTCGCCGCCGAGTAATGGTTGAACTTGGAGCACTTCAGCCGCCGAGCAGTCCCAATTGGCCGGCGATTACGACTGCTGTCCCATCAAAGGTCGTACGACCGTACTGACAGCGGCGTTGCCAGTACCACATGTCACCAGGCTGTTGGGTCGTGCAGCCGGCCGTCTGGCACGCGCAGAATTCAAACGGCTGCGCCGTTTGGGTGGTTTTCCCCCCTTTTTCGTGCACAGCCCAAGGGTCACTTCAACCCTTGATAGCCTAAACCCTAGGCCTCCCAAAACCTTTCACTTCTCGTCTTCACCTCTGAGCCAAGAAAACCCTAGTCTCCTGGACTCCCCAGCCACCACTGCTCCTGTTCGTTGTTGCCGTTTCTACGCTCCACTCGAGTTCTCGAAGTCCTCGTTTGTCCTTGGTAAGTTTCTTCTTCCTCTCATGTGTCTTCAACTTCCATTTTTCTGGTTTTTGTATTCGTTCTTCATATTTGTACCATTGTGTTCTTTGAGTTTTTTGTTTGGGGATGTTGGAACCTTAGTTGTGCCCCCTCCTTTTAGATCATTAGGGCCACACCCTGGAATAACTGGAACCTGTGGGGTGACAGAGGCTCTCGTGCCCCCTGTTTTCCCCTAAGATGAACAATGAACCAAGAACTTAGGAAGAACTGGAAGAACACGTTGAATACTTGGCCAAACCGAGCAAAGCGCTCATTTAGATCCACAATTAGGGCTGCAGCCGAGTAAAAACCGGTTTGTGGCTTCTCGGAGAGGCCGCGACCGGGCTGAATTTCCCGTCAGGTCGGCGATGGAGGAGAACCGAACTAGAATATGAAACCACGGCCCCGAACCTTAACCGAGCTAAGGGTCGAACAGATCCACCAATAAATCTCCACCGAGCACAATAAAAGTTGTACCGAGCTGAGACTTGTCGGTCAAGACGACGAAGTCCGTGGTTAAACTATTTCCATTAAGGGCCGAGCAATATATGCCGTGCTAACCCTTGGACTTATTTTTCAACATGCAGAACAAGTAGGACCGTCCAATCCAGCATTATTGTTGGTGGAGCTCAAAGTCCGAGCAGCCACTACATTTTTGACCGACGTACCATATAGCAATTAAGACCGAGATACAATAAATGGGGAAATACCGTTATAAGGTTAGCTCGCCCGGTGCGATGGCGCAGTTTAGAGAGGAGTACAACATTCCCGACGATGTGATCATAGAGCTCGCTAAGAAGGGAGCTACGCCGTGGGGGGACTTAGACCGGTGCCCCTTCACGGTCGTATCAATCGTTGAAGAAGGACTGCGCTTCCCCGTGCAACCTTTGATCTGCGAGTTTTTGAGGCAGACAAAGCTTTGCCCGAGCCAAGTCTCCAACAATACTTACAGGATCATAAACGGGGTCGCCGCGTTAAATCGTTTGCTCGGCCTTAACCTCGGATTAGCAGAAATTTTTCACCAGTACAGCCTTAGTAGAAATAAGAGCGGGCTTTGCTGGTACCTTAAAGTCAAGAAGGGCCGAGCAAAGCTTGTCGAAGGTAACCCGAACAAAGAGACAAATGATGATGACTTTCTGTGGGTGTCCGGTCGTTATGAAGACCTAGAGGCACCCATACCGGGCTGGCGGATTAAGAAAAACAGGGGTAGTGCTGGTAAGCAGCCCGGTCGACCGTACTATTTTTCTCTCCATTTCATTATTGCTATTTTGCACCGGTCTGACACTTGTCTTTTTTTCTGCAGATAAGAACCTTGCAGCAAGCTATCCGCACGCCAACCAAGAAGCCATCCGAGCTTTACTTCGACATCCGGCCGAGGAGAGAGAAGCATCGGTGCTGCTCGGTTTCGAACAAACGTACAATTACCAAGCACCGCGCAAAGGCAAAGTCACTGACTTTCTACGTACGCCATCCCCAGAGCCCGATCCCACTCTGCCACCGATCAGGCTCGTTCCAACAACCGCCGAGCAAGAAATGGCGAAGATAAGGGCAATCAAGGCAATGATCACCGGGGACGAAGGCGAGTCCCAACCCCCAGAAGCAACCGGGGGAACATCTTCTACCCCCGCCGTACAAAAAGAAGGGGCCGTGCTTGCCCTGGCCAGCGAACAACCGGCTGGTCGGCCAAAGAAGAAACAAAGGAGGGAGGTGGCCGAGCAAAGCCTTATGGATGAAGGCTCCACTGAAGTCGCCTCAACCGAGCTCGGCGACCAGACCGAGCAACATCTTGCCCGCAAATCCAAGGGCAAGGCCCCTGCTGCCCCCCCGGTCTAGGCGCCCGAGTTCGTCTACAAGGGCCGAGCAGTCTCCGCCGCGGATTTGGTCTCCGAGGACAAGGATCACTCGCTTGGTTTTACTATGACCAAGGGATTGATCCTGCCCGGGGACATGAAAAAGCATGACGAGCTATCCGACCTCAAGGTCCTTCGCTCGGCTGCAGAATCCATTGTGTTGGTAAGTTGCTCCATTTTTTCTTCAACTGTGTGCTCGGTTTTCTGCTCGGCTAATGTATACTGATAATCCGTTGTGTTCGCAGGCCGCACAAAAGAACTATCTCGCCCACGAGCGGATGGTTGCAGTTCGGCAGAGCCTCCGAGACGCCATCACCGAGAACAAAGTGCTCAAGGCTGAGATAGACATGCTCAAGGCCGAGCAAGTGATCGTCAAAGACGAGCGGGCCGAGCTGCGCCAGAAGCTCGATCGGGCTGAGGAAGAGAAGACCAACGCCGCGAAGAAAACCAAAGCGCGGTACTTGGCCGAGCTCCGCAAACTGCGCGACGCTCACAAGGCCGAGAAGGACAAGGCCGTAGACGATGCAGAAGACTGGGGTTACGCCCAGGGGGAGAAAACATATGAACGTCAAGTCCGGGCCACCAAGGACATCTTTTTCCAGTGCGGCTGGAAAGCCGCCATGGAGAAAGTTGGCCTTGGCCGCGATTCTGACATGTTCAACAACCTTCCTGCCGCGCACATCCCGGACTACATGCAGGCCTACGCCAACGCCACCCAGAACCGGCTCATTGCGGAGGCAAGGAAGGAGGCCGAGGAAGAGGCCGCCGCACAGAATGAGACCGAGCAGATCGAGAATCCGACCGAGCAAACTCCATCGGACGCATCCCCCAATGCCGAAGATGGAACAATTGATCGGGAGGACGTCGCACTGGACAGCACTGACGCCGAAGCCGAGGAGGGCCTGCCCGAGCAACCGCTCCCAGACGCCGAGGTGGCCGTTGGGGAAGCCGAACAACACCTTGATCTTGATTAAAGATTTCCTTTTCCAATTTCTTGCTTTGTTTTTGTTTTCTTTCTTTTCTCCAATGTAACCGGGCTATGCCCCCCCTTTTGTACTGAACTTGTTCTATTAATGAAATGCGAACTTTTTGCTCGTTCCTCTGCTGTTCTTATTCGGCTTCTGTATATTTGAATTTCTCGTTTCAAATTTAGTGGAACTGGCAGGTCGGCTAAACCGCGCAAACGATAAGCCTTCAAGTAACCTTGCAATCCCTTGCATTGCCTAGAAGATGACATTTTGTGTTTGGCCGGGCAAAACCCGCTCGGCCTTGCTTGGTTGGCAACAATTAGTTGGCCGTGCAAAAACTAGCTCGCCTTTTTGAAGTTTGTTCGATTTGCCAGTATTTCCTTTCGGCCGAGCAAATTCAGCTCGGCCTTACGATGGCTGGACAAGATTCCAACATTTCTAATTTCTCCGAGCAACATCAGCTCGTTTCTCATATTGGGCAACTCACCAATATGCTTGTATGGGCCGAGCAAAATCAGCTCGGCTTCCACATTGGGCAAATCACCAATGTTTCAATCCGGTTGGCCATGCCACCAACATTCCCACTGGGCGAGCAAAACCAGCTCGGCCCTAATGCGCATTGTTTCATACGCAACTGTTTGTGCGGTCTGCTCCCATTCCGGGGAAAACAGTCCGGTTACATGTAATCCGGTCCTTGCCCCTAGCACCCATAATTTCCCCTTGTGCCTTTATATCATTGGACAAATAACATAACAGCAGAACTAATTTTCATTACAAAAACATTGCCATTTTTTACATCAGATGCCAAAGGGCTAGAGGTCTAAAAAAGCTAGGGAACATAGACAAATTACATTTCAAAAGTAAAAAACCTTAAGGTTTGCTGCATTCCATGGTCTGGGGACAGCCTTGCCATCTAAGTCTTCCAGATGGTATGCCCCTTTGCCAGCAAGACCAACCACCTTGTATGGTCCTCCCCAATTTGCGCCGAGCTTGCCTTCGCCAGGGATCACTGTGTTGCCTAGCACCTTCCTGAGGACCCAATCCCCAACCTTGAATAACCTTGGGTGCACTGCCTTGTTGTATTTTTTGGACAGTTCCTGCTGATATGCCGCTAGGTGGATTAATGCGCGCTCTCGTCTTTCTTCAGCAAGGTCCAACTCTAGTGCCACGGTCTTATTGTTCAAGTCTGGTTGGAAACTTTCTGAGCGGATGGTTGGCATGCCAATCTCCAATGGGATGACGGCCTCCATACCATAAGCCAAAGCGAACGGTGTTTCTCCGGTCGACCGTCTTGGCGTAGTGCGGTATGCCCATAACACATTAGGAAGCTCTTCAACCCACTTTCCCTTTGCCTTCTCAAGCCGCTTCTTTAGCCCATCCAGGATGGTCTTGTTTGAGGCCTCTGCTTGACCATTTGACTGAGGATAAGCTGGCGTTGAATTGTAAAACTCAATTTTCAACTCTTCGCAAAATCCGCGAAAGAGTTTTCCATCGAATTGAGTACCATTGTCTGAGATTAAGGCCCTGGGAATACCGAAGCGAGTGATTACATTTTTCCAGACAAATTTCTTCACATCCTTCTCCTTGATAGTTGCCAGTGGCTCGGCCTCCACCCATTTGGTGAAATAATCGGTGGCGGCGATGAAAAACTTACGATTGCCCGGTGCAACTGGGAGTGGTCCAACAATATCCAATCCCCAAAGTGCGAACGGCCAAGGACTTGTGAGCGAGAGCAACTCTCTTGCTGGCTGGTGGATCTGGTGAGCAAATTTCTGACATTTCTCACACTTGCGAACATATTTCTGCGCGTTCGCCTGCATGCATGGCCACCAATAGCCCTGCGAGATTGCGCGGTATGCTAGAGATCTGCCCCCAGTATGGCTGCCGCATATGCCTTCATGGATCTCGTAAAGAAAAGCTTCCACCATTGAGGGGTGGACACACTTCAAGTATGGACCCGTGAAAGATTTCTTGTACAAGGCGCCGGAAGGTGAGAGCCAAAACCGCTCTGACTTTGCCCGGATTTTGTGGGCTGCCTTCTTATCCTCTGGAAGAACCCTGTCTTTTAAGAAGGCGATGATGGGATCCATCCAGGAAGGTCCCAAGTCGGTGCAGAGTACCTCGGTTGCTTCTACTTCCTCAATGCTTGGCCGAGGTAAAAATTCAATCATCAAGGGATTGGGAAAGGTTGTCTGAGTGGAAGCGAGGCCGGCCAATTCATCGGCCGTGCTGTTTCCTTCGCGGTTGATCTGTTCAACTCTGATGGCATCAAACTTCTTGACTTCCGCACGCACCAGCGCCTGATACTTGGCCATTCTTTCATCCTTGGCCTCATACTCCCCCGAGACCTGATTGACCACTAGCTTGGAGTCGCTGAACACCATAAGAGCTGTGACCTTCATTCTCAATGCACTTCTCAGCCCGGCAAGGAGGGCCTCATACTCCGCTTCATTGTTGGAAGCTGGGAAGCCGAGTGTAATTGCTTGCTCTATGATGAGCCCATCCGGTGAAGTTAGCACAACTTCTAGCCCGGCCCCATGTCTGTTGGAGGCCCCATCAACGAAGAGCTTCCACATTTCGCCAATGAACAGCTTCCAGCAATCGGAGGGATTCTGAGAACTTCTTAAATCAATGTCCCTGGTTGGTTCAATCCGGTCTCCTTTCTTATCCTGGTTGGTCTCGTCTGCCACCGAACCGTCGACCTTAGGTTGACCGGTTGTATTTTGCTCTGCTTGCTGTGGCGAGCTAACACTTGTTGCCAAAACCGCGGGTTGCGCTAAATCCGCATCAACCAAATCAGTCGGGCAAACAGGGTGTGTTCCCGGGGAAAATTCCGCCACAAAATCTGCAAGTGCTTGTGCCTTAATCGCGGTGCGCGGTCTGAACTTGATGTCATATTGGCCTAATTCCACGGCCCATTTCAGAATTCTCCCTGTAAAGTCCGCTTTTTCGAAGAACACTTTGAGTGGGAACTCGGTTAACACCACTACTGTGTGGGCATGGAAGTAGTGTGCCAATTTGCGAGATGCCATCATGAGAGCCAACACCAATTTTTCCAAGGGAAGATATCTCGTTTCGGCCGGGAGCAGAGTCTTGCTCACATAAAAAATGGGTAAGTGTTGAATCCCCTCAGTGCGGACTAAGACAGCGCTCACAGCATGTTGCGAGACCGCCAAGTAGAGATATAATTCCTCGCCAGGCTGAGGAGTAACCAAAATAGGTGTTGAAGAGAGATACACTTTCAAGTCCGCCAAAGCACGGTCGCACTCTTCATCCCAAAAGAACTTGGATTTCAAAGTTTTGAAGAAGGGCCTGCAACGATCCGAAGACCGGCTGATAAATCTGTTCAGCGCGGCTACCATCCCGGCAAGATGTTGCACGTCCTTCGTGGAGTTAGGGCGCTCCAACTCTTGTATTGCCCTGATTTGCGATGGGTCGGCCTCAATTCCCCGGTTTGTGACCAGAAAACCTAGGAATTTCCCGGTGCCAACCCCAAAGGCGCACTTAGAGGCATTCAGGCGGAGCTTGTGGCGTTTGAGTATGGCAAACATTTCTGCTAGGTCGGTGAGGTGCTGAGACTTCTCCTTACTTTTCACCACCATGTCATCGATATAGGCTTCCATAGTTCGGCCCAAGAGAGGAGCGAACATCTTTGTCACCATTCGCTGAAAGGTTGCCCCGGCGTTCTTCAGTCCGAACGGCATGACCTTGTAGCAGTATAAGCCTCTGGGGGTGGTGAAGGACGTGATCTCTCTGTCCGGTTCGTACATGGCTATTTGGTGATAACCGCAATATGCGTCCAGGAAGCTAAACCTCTGATGGCCAGCGGTCAAGTCCACCAGCTGGTCAATTCGAGGGAGAGGAAAGCTGTCCTTTGGGCACGCACGGTTGACAGTCTTGTAATCCACGCAGACTCGCCACTTGCCATTTTTCTTAGGTACCACAACCGTGTTAGATATCCATCGAGGGTACTGCACCTCTTCTATGGCCCCGGCTTCCAACAGGTTCTTCACTTCTTCTGCCACCACTTCAGCATGGTGCAAGGCTGAACGGCGCGTCCTTTGTATGACTGGCCGCGCATTGGGGAAGACATTCAACTGGTGGCAGATAAAACTTGGATCGACACCAGGCATATCGTAAGGCGTCCATGCGAAAGCTTCCAAGTTGTCGACCAAGAAGTTCACATAGTCCGACCGTTCAGCGCTGGACAAAGACGACCCCAGGAGGAAGAACTTAGTTGGATCTGTCTTGTCGATGCAAACTTCCACCAAATCTTCGACTGATTTTTCCTCGGCCTTTCTGCCCACATCTTCAAGGACTTCCTTTCCCTCGGGCCCCTCGATCATCTGAACAAACCCTTTGGCCGCCCGGCTGCCATTTACCGCAACGAAACACTGCTTGGCCATCACCTGATCTCCCCTGATTTCCTCTATTTGCCCGTTGGGCGCTGGAAAGCGCATGACTTGATGGAAAGTTGAAGCGACCGCCTGCATGGCATGCAGCCAACCTCTGCCCAGAATCAAATTGTAAGTCGATGGCACTTTGAGCACCCAGAATTCCACCTGCTTCACCACTGACCCCGCCTTGACCGGCAAGATAATCTTTCCAATCGGCCATTCTGGTTGCGAGTTGAAGCCGACCAAAGGAGATGTTGCAGGAGCCAAATCCTTGTCCTCCAACTTCATTTGTTTGAACGCGTCATAGTACATTATCTCGACCGAACTCCCCTGGTCGATTAATATTCTCTTGATATCGAAATCCTTGACGCGAAGGGTCACCACCAAAGCGTCATTGTGCGGCATCTGCACCCTTTCCAGGTCCTTGGTAGAGAATGAAAGGACGTCTTTCTCCTCGGTCTTGCCTTTCTTTACCGCGGGCTGGACCGAGAGCACTTCCCTCATGTGCTCGGCCTTCTTGATCATCCCTCTCAGCTCGCAGACCCTTGCTGGTTCAATGATGCCGTGGATGACGTTAATCACACCTTGTGGGGGCGCCTCTAGGGCGGCCATTCCGTTTGGCTCTGTCTGTCCAGTCGGCCCGGCCTTGACTCCCCCATCAATGTATTGGTCAAGATGCCCTGCCGCCACCAACTCCTCCAAATGCTGTTTGAGCGGCAAGCAATCCTCTGTCCGGTGCCCCCTTTCTTCATGAAAGGTGCAGCGATACTTTGGGTTGAAGCCTCGCTGCGCACTCCCCAGCTTGGCCGGCCAACGGACAAAAGGCTCCCCGCGGATTTCGCTTAGAATGCGGTAGATGGGAATTTTGAAGACCGTGGTAATCCCTGTCCGCGCCTTCAGTTTTCTCTTGGCATCCTCTGCTGCGTCGCGGGGTGCATCAGCCCGGTCGTTTCTGCGGCCTCGATTTTTGTCATTTTGGTCGGTCCCTCGACGCTGATCTTTTGGTCGGTCGCCAGGGCGGTTCTCCTCCTGCCCGACCGAGTGAACCTTCCCTGCTACCCTTCTGTCCACCCCGACCGGATTATCCTTCTCGGTCATAGAGGCGGCGTCTTCCTCCACACGAATGTGTTCGTTGATCCGTTGCATCAGAGATTCCATGGTGGTCGGCTGATGCATCGTGAGTGAATCTCGCAGCCTATGTCCGACTGGGAGACCCCTCTTGTATTGAGTGATCGCCAAATTGGTTGGGCAGTCGAGAATTTCGTTGTAAGTTTCCCAGTACTTCGCATTGTATGCCTTCAGTGAACTCCCAGACTCCATCTTGACGCCCAGGAGATGGTCTACCTCCTTCGGCGTTCGAGTGTTAGTCTTGAATCTGGTGACAAAGGCTTTCGCTAGTTGCTGCCACCCCTCGATGCTCCCCTCCGGGAGCCTTTCGAACCACTTCAAGCCCAGCTCTCCCAGACTTGCCGGGAATATGAGGCACATCAAGGCATCGTTCCGTCGGTGCCCCGTCATCACTTGCCGGTAATGACTCACATGCATGTACGGATCCGTCTTGCCGTCGTACAAAGTGAATTTTGGCTGGTGGAATCCGGCAGGGAGTGGGGTGCCCTCAATCTCTGGGGACAACGGCGTGGATGTAAGCCTCGCCAACTCTTTGTCCACCAGTGCTGGAGCCACGCCTCTGGATGCCGGCATCATCACCTCTTCACTGCAACGAACTGGGGCACTTAGCCTCTGGAGCGCCAGCACCCTCTAAGCCTCCCGACGGCGCGCTCTCTCCTCCAGCACGTCCCTGAGGTCCCTGGAACGGGAGGAGGCAGAGTATCGCGACGTTGATGACGGGCGCGAGGGGCGATAGGTGCTGTCGCGAGTGGTGGATCTGCTCTCTCGTTGGTCAGAGTCTCCAACCCCATAGTTCCTGGTGATGGAGATTGAATGAGTCCTCCTCTGGCGGCGGCTGCTAGAACGAGGGGAGGGGGTGCGCTCACTGAGGTTGCCCTCTCCAGCAACACCCTTCCCCTTCACTTGGCGCTTCAGAAGCTCCATCTCCGCCGTCATCTTACGAATGAGGGCCTCCTGATCCTTCAGTTTGTGCTCCAGGCGCTTCTCACGGGACTTCCCCCGGCGCCGGCGGCCCTCAGGACTCTGCGAGCGATCTGAACTCCTCCCACGCTTGTCGCGCGTTCCCCGTGAAGAGGTTCCTAGGCCCACCATGGTTGGGACATTAGGGGGGCCTTCTCTCCTTCGCACATATTCTGGGGTGACACCATCGACGACGGACAGCGGAACTTCGTCGTTGTTGGCCATGGAAATGGTCGAAGAAGCTCGAAGAACAAGAGTATCAAACTTTTCCCACAGACGGCGCCAATTGTACGGGGGCGAAAAATCCTTTGCTCTCCGTACGCCTTGAACGTCAAGCTTCCGTCAACGGCGTCGGTCTCTGCAACACAAAAACGGTGAGCTGCCCGGCGGTGGTGTGCCGGAAAAACCCTCCGACGCTCAAGTCAGTTCAGTGAGGAAGAAGAGAATGAAGAGAGGAGGTTTGTGAGAATGAGTTCGCATACCAGTAACGCCTGCCTTCCCTCTCTATATCTAGGCTTGCTACGCTGCTACGAGATTGTGCGCGCACTCCCTCTGTTGTCCCTCCCTGGACAGGTGGCAGTGCTCGCCTCTCACCACCTTACACGTGTAAAGATTTTGTCCTCCTTCCAGTGCATGCAGAACTGCCCAACGGTATTGAGGTGTTCGTGGAGCAGATGTCCTCTCCTTCACGCCATTGGCCCAGGTGGCACCCTTACCCGGGGTACCATGACCGGCCTAACCCTTGGGAGACTTGAAACCGCATAGCCGCGCTACATTCCGCCGACCTGAGACTCGGGACTAGGTGAGAACTTAACTGCATAAGCCGAGCTACCCTCGGTCGGTTCGCCGCGATTGACCGGTTTTGGGGCATACCGGCCTCCAACCGTTTTATCTCCAATCTCGGTCATGCGTAACCGCTCCGTCTTGGCTGGATGGTCAGTGGCATGCTAGCCAGGCCACATCCTCTGCTTAATCCGGTCAGTCCTTCGGCTCGGTTGCGATCTCCATTGCGAACTTTGCCCTACCTAAGCGGCCTTTATCTCGGCCCTCGGGGGTCACCGGTTGACTGTCAACCGAGCAAGACAAACAGCTCGGTCGTTGCTTTTGCCCAATCTGCCCGGCGCCGCGTAATCAGTAACGCTGGTCGTTACTTTTGCTCGGCCGTACAATGAGATGGAAATCTCCCCTCTCAAGAAACAAAGCAACAAAACACAACAATTTTAGACAAATCTAAGGGTTTCGATTTCCTCCAAACCAATGTTCGATCAAATATGAAATTGCTATCTCATTTCTCTCTCTAGAAGTACGAATTAGTTACTTGGTGAATGAGAAATGAGAGATCGGAATCGACGAGAAGGAGGCGATCGATGGCGTCGTTTTCGATTGATCTTCGTTCACAGTTTCACAGATGCCGATGGAGAGAAAGGAGAGAGAGAGAGAGAGAGAGAGACAGAACGAACTGAACCGGGGTTAAAAAAGCAAAAACAGTGTGAAGTAGAAAATTAAGCAAAAACAATATTAAAAAAAAAAAAATTTGGAAGGTAAAGAATGTATAACTTTAACAATATTAATAAGTACATAAAAATTGAAGTAAAATTTTAGACAACAAGATTTTAAGTATAAGTTTATAAATTAGTTTTGTATTAGAAAATTATACATTGTAAATAGAAAATCTACTAGATTTTATAAATAAAAAAAATTTGTCATATCTAGTGGAAATTTATAAATATCTAAGAACATCTAAAATTATTTTTTATTATTATTTATAATTAAAATGTAAATTGGTAAAAAAAATTTGAAAAACAAAACACTTACTCATTTATAAGATTATGACTTTTTAAGAGTATTTTTTTTTTTTTTTAAATTCTAGTAAGAATTGTTACTACATACTAATGCATGTCGTGTAAAATTATGATATATTATAACATAAAATACATGTCATCTTAAGTATAAATATTTCATGGCATATTTTTGAAAATCGTGAAAGTATATAAATTATTTTTGTATTAAAAAAAATCTAGATTGTAACTAGAATATCTAGTTTATTGGGAAAAAAAATAAAAAAATTTCATATCTACTAGAAATTTATAAATATTTAAGAACATTTAGAATTTGCTATTATTATTTATAATTAAAATATAATTTATCTAGAGAATGAGAGGGTTTGGGACAAAAACAGGTATGGATCTAGAATGAGAGCAAGTGTGGCATAAGTTTTTAAATAATTTTTTTTACTTTTTAAATTCAAATAATTACATATACTTAGAAGGAAAATATTTTTTAATTTTCTAAAAAAATTACTAAATTCAAAAAAATATAAAATTTAATATTTTATGACATGAAATGTATGTTGTCTTAAGTGTAAATATATTATAATATATTTTTTGTATACTGTAAAAATATACATTTTTTACGACATACTTTTGCATGTCATAAAAAAATCAGATTGATTTTTTTTTTAAAAGTTTTCACAACATTCATTAGTATGTCGTGTAAAGTTATAATATTTTATAACATGAAATGCATGTCGTCTTAAGTACAAATATTTTATGACATATTTTTGTAAGTAGTAAAAACATAAATTTTTTACGGCACTCTTTTGCATGCTGTAAATATATGAATTAACGACTTACATAGTATGTATGCTGTTATTGACAAAATATTAACGGCTTACAAAAAAAAAATATCGTAAAATGTACTAATTACAACATGCATTTAATGCATGTCGTAAATATAATGCCATAAATAGTTAGTTTTTTTTTTTGTAATCTGTACAGAAGACATATTGCATGCATCAACTTTGAAAAATCATATCTCATTCATTTCAAGTCCAAACCATGCAAATCTTGTGTCTAAATTGAAACTCTAGAAGTCAAGTTTTAGATGAATCTAACCTTAGGTCAAAATTCGAAATGTAGGGTAAGATATCTGTTAGGTCTCTTGGTTTGTCAATTCTGCAAACAAACATGTCTGTGTTGTATTGTATTGTTGAGCTCTGCTTTGTTCATGGACCGCTCGAGCGGTGAATTATTGGCTCAAGCAAAGAAATGATCCATCTAGTAGTTCAGATCAATTCTGAGATACTGAGAGGATTCATACACTGCTTGAGCAAACTTTTCGCCGCTCGAGCGAAGATACTTATTGTTCCACCGCCTCTTAGACAAACTGTTCGAGTGATCTTTCCTGCGCTCGGGTGGTCTTCGCAACCCTATTTTGTTTAAAGCTACATAGGTTGAATATTTTATGGTTACGACTTCCAGATCTAAGACTTAACACTTGAGAAATTTTTTGTGTATTCTTCTGGAGAGCTTTGCTATAGTTTCTTTTGATGATTTTGTGAGTTTATCACCTCAAATGGATTGAATTGCACATATTAAGGGACTTGTTACAAATCAACTTTTCTAGAGCGTTCATTAGTGGATTCCAAAGGGTTTGAGCTTAAAGGCTTTGAAAGAATTTGAAGAGGCTCATCGTCATGGATTCAACTTGAGTGTTGTGGATTCAATACTAGGCTAATCAATTTCGAGATGAAGATGTTGATGAAAGAGGCACAAAGAGTGGAAGCCAATTCTTGAGTGAGCGTTGGGTAATTGCTTGTACTCTTGTGTAATTTCATTATCTTCATAGTGAATTGTTTAGTGGCTTTTACCTTGTGATATATATATTTTTTTAATCACAATTAGAGATTTTTTCCACGTTAAATCTTTTGTGTTGATTTATCGATTATGAAACAATAAGCTAAATCACTTTCCTACGTGTTAGATGATTTAGATTGTTTGTTTTGTGTGTTTGGAATTTGTAGGTAGCGTTTAGTAACGTTTACGCTTTTTGTTTATGTTTACAAAAATTTTATAAATTGATTTTTGTTTATTTTTAGAAAAACATAAATAATAAACCCGTTTGGTTTGGACAAAATGTTTGAAAATTTTTGAAAACATAAACTAAAAAATATGTTTGTTAAGGCCTAAAATATTTATTTATTTATTTATTTATTTATTTTATTTTTGACAATGGGATCATACACATTATAATAAGCATCCATAATAACCATATTGATACAATACCAACCATGGATAAATTTAATAACCATATTAGTTTATTGATCGAAGACCCAGTAATCCTTATACCCCAGACCCAGACCCGGACATCCCTCTCTGCATATAGTAACAAGCAGACCCTGACAATGCCATAGCTTCCTTTCGATCCATACATTTACTCTGGAGAAAATTACTGAAAACCAACTTTCACCCAAATCTCAATTTCAACTATTTACCAGTCTTTTTATTAAAATTAGGAGAACCACGCTATGATCTTAACTTTCTTTCTGAAAATTCAACCCATCAAAAGAACTTGAAGTTCAAATGAGATAAAACAGAACCCAATTTTTGAATACCAAACAAAAAGAGAGAGAGAGAGAGAAGAGAGAGAGAGAGTGACCTGAGATCAAAAGATCTGCAAAAATTTGGTTTGGAAATTTTGCAAAAGATCTGCAAAACAGATTTGTTGTTTTAGGAAAAAAAAAAAAAAAAAAAAAAAACCATGGCAGCTCAGTGAAACACAGAGAATATAGAGAAGATAGTGGAGAGAGAGAGAGAGAAGAGAGACTTGAGAATGATTTTGTTAGAAGATCTACAAAGATCTGCAGATTTGCAACATTAATAATGTTTTAGAAAAGAAAAAAAAAATCAAAGCTCGGTGAACACAGAGAAGAGAAGGGGGAGAGAGAGAGAGAGAGAGAGATAATGGAAGGGAGAGAGAGAAGAGAATGAAGAGAGAGACCTGATCTTAAAGTTTTGTTCAACATGAAGCAGAGGAAGATGACAAGGTTTAGATACATGTTTTATTACCGTTGGAGAAAATAAATTGAATTGGGGTGCTTCGAAGATTTGAACCGTGGTCGTTATGCCGACAATTCATTTACTGTAGCTCTGCTACAGTAGCTTCCGCTACAATGCCTTCCTTTTTTTGTTTATAAACCAATGGAAATACTTTTTTTCAGTTTATATTTTTTTGGTCAAATTTACAAACTGAGAACTATTATTATAAATCAAAAAATTTACCAAACAAATTTTTATTACAGTTTTTAAAATTTTTGTAAATATAAACTGAAAACTAAAAACAAAATAGTTACCAAACAGGCCCGTAGTAATCAAATCACAAATCACATAACTTAAGGTTTTTTCAATATCAATAAACGATCATACATGACTCAATGTGTTCAACAAACTAGTCACTAAATGTGACTTTTCAAATATTCCATCTTCAACCATTGTTGGTTGTATTTATGAGAAAATCCCTAAATATTTGATGAGGAAAGACTTTGTACATGAATTTGCTCTTTAAATAGAGAGGTTGGGTTGATCAAAAGGATATAGAGAGAAAAGTGTGAGAATTTTGAGTATTTGAAAATGGAGTCCTTTACATCAATGAATGCTTCTATTTTCTCATCTATGCTTGGCTAGGCATCCTCTTCTTGGGGTTGAGATGAAATATTTCCAAATAATGTGATTCTTGTGTTTTTTATTCTTGATTTTTGAATTGTTATTGTTATGACAAGTTGTATAACATTGAGGCTTTTATTTATAACTTTGATTATACTCTTCCAACTTAGCATATGTATTCAATTTCTGTGATTTAAATATATAGTTATATAACGGTAATTATGGTATGTGTATTATAAGTTAAACAAGTTATAGGTAAGATAAGATGAGTCATGCATAGATTTATTCAAAGACGATTAGTGCTTGTCAAAGATGAGTCATGCCTAACATACAAAATACATAAACTTCTTGGCGACACTGGTGGAGGCTTGTAGCCACAACGGGTCATAGTCATAATAACAACTTAATTTCCATAGTTAAAAGCCAAATCACATTACAAGGTTGCGGTGGATTCAAAAGCCCCAAGACCTCCTATAATTTATTGTCATCATCATTATTTTTTAGAATCAATTTGTAGTTTATTTGATAGTTTAGAGAAGCTCTAACAACAAACGATCTCTTGAATTAAAATAGAAATCAAATATGATTTTTGTGCAATTGACCAGTCCCTTTGGATTCAATACTAGTACAAGTTTTATTACAGAAAACAAATTGGTTTTACAACGAATTAATTGGTAATGGTGGTAGATGATATCGTTTCTTCTTCTCTTTGTACTCTTTTTCGTTCTATTTTTGTTCGTTCTTTCTTTTTTCTTTTATTCTAATCAAAACGATATCATTTTAAAACATGAAAACTCTAAGGCTCTGTTTGGTACAGCTCTTATTTTGCATATCATGTCTGTTTAGGAGTTTCAAATCATAATTTCACACTCACTTTTGAAAACTCGGTCAAAAGCGAGAAAATTTGGACTAACCAATCGTCTGGCCGGTTGACAAGAATAGTGCAAATTTTTTATATATTTTTTTGCAATTGGCATATGTTAATTTTTATATATTTGAAAAAAATAGTTTCTGAATTTTTAAAAAAAATTTATGTGCTTTAATAGAATTTTGAGTTGTATGTTTGGTTATGAGTTGTAAGTTTTTGTATTAAATATCATGTCACATCAAAAATTCCCCATTCAATTCAAAATTCTTTCACTAAACAAATTTTCCACACTCAAATCATAATTCCAAAACTCACAAACTCAAAATACAAGTGTGTTTGGTTTGAATTTTTTGGATTAAGTTTTTTGAAAACTGAGTTTTTTGATTTTTGTGTTTTTTTGTTTTTAGTGAATATTTTTAAAATTTTAATTTTTTTTTTACTTTTTTAGATGCACCTTATTTAGATGTATCTAAAAAGTAAAAAATTTGTGAAAAAATATTTTAAAAAATTAATAAATACATAAAAATACAAAATATGTACGGAATTCTCGTAATTTTTTTTTTATATTTTTGGTATTTAGTTAATTTTTAAAAGGTTTCTTTCACAAATTTTTTACTTTTTAGGTATATTTATGTTAGGTATTTCTAAAAAATAAAAAAAAAATGGCTTAAAATATTAAAAAAATTTAGTAAAAACAAAAAAACACAGAAAATAAGAAAGTAGAATTTTCTGAAAATAATTTTTTAAAAACTCTAACCAAGCATGCTGAATCTCTCAAATCATATTTAAAAAACTCTATCAAACGCAATCTAAGATTTTCCACACCACTCTCCGGTTTTCCACACCAGAGAATCCAAACACATGTTTTTAGGCTTAATTAATGTCTTAGCAAGCTGGGTTAAACTCCACAAAACCATCCCAATAGAATATTCTCCACCATAATTGCAACAGAACGATCCAACGAATTTGAACCATTAAGCATACCCACTACCAGTTGAGAGTCTCCCTCCACAATAACACAATTAAATCCCAATTCTCCAGCCAGTAACACAGCCGCACGAGCTGCCAACGCTTCCATCAGCAATGACGAATGTGCAACAGCAACATGGTATGGAACCAGGATTTCATTATCGGAAGGACTAAAAAAAAAATAATTTTTTTTATCATATACACAAAACACACATGTATATATATATTATATATAAATAATATATACACAAAAAAAAAAAATTAAATATCATAGAAACAATTTTTAATAAGATGAATAATATATATTTTTTTTAATGTAAAATAGAAAGAGAATTCAAGATGAAAGAAGAATGACATATATATTTTTTATACTGTGGTCATTTTATATATAAAATGATATATATATATACATTTTTAAAGTTATATTACAAATAATAATATTCACAGAAACAGGAGCCATAACCCCCCCCCCCATAATCTTCTCTTAGTTCCTTCATTGCCCACCCCGCAACAAAAAGCCCATTCGCATCCCTGCAGACGATGCCCAACCCACCTGTACTGGTCCTCTACCACCAAGCACCATAAAAGTTAATCTTAACGCACCCAGGTGGAGGACACATCCAACTATCCGCAGGAACCATCTGATTATGACTCTCCACCGCAGATAACAGAGCAGCAGCAAAGCTTATTGTGTACCAAAACATACTCTAAAGAACCGCAATCTGACTTACCCACATTGGATCAAAAGCCCTCCCCTCACCCGTTAAAAATGTGCCATGACAAAGATGCCGCTAACGCCCAACACCATTCTTGATCATCTCGTCTCGCAACCAGCTGACCCATATTTGTCCACCAAACGAAGCAAAACGAACATGGGCATTATTTGTTCGGAACGGGGATAAAAACCAAGCATGCTCACAGGGCATTACCATATGCACATTGTTATATATTTTTCTTGTAGAAGTTATGATAATTTATGATTGAAAAATAAAATGAAATTATGCATTTGTATGGTAATGTTACATATTTTGTGGTTAGAAAATGTTTGGATAAAATAATGTGTAATATTATCACAAAAATACGTAACAGGTGCATATGGTACACACCTTTTAAAGAGGTGTGTACTATAGTGTTTCCCTTAATATATATACACATATTTATTTTGTGTATAGCATTAATTTAGACAAATTACACAATTAAACCCATAGTTTAATTTGGACCTAATACTTTTAGTTTTGTTACAATATTATCCCTCTATCTTATACCGTTAACATTTTTGATTGAAAAATAACACATGCAAAATTGAGGGACTAAAATAGAATTTTTTTTTTTTAAAAAAAAAAAAAAAACTAAAAGGACTATTGGTGTAATGAATAAATTATGGTGGCCCTATAGTTTTTTTAATCTCACTTTGGTCCCTCGAATTTTACACATGATTTTTTTTTTTTTTTTTTTGGTTCAAAATTTTTAAAGGGAGTGACAAAGGGATTGTAATAAACAAAATTGAAAATGTAAGATTTGAATGAAAATAACGAGAACTAAAATAAAATTTCACTCAGACTAGACAGTCCAACCGTTTTATTTAGCCCATTAATTTAATAGAAAAATTGTCATTCAGTCTTCACATTAACCTCAAAATTTCCTTCTAATTTACTGCATATTCAGTTTCGGTGCATGGGCGGATTACAAACTCTACTTGAACGATTTAATAATTTATTTTTGTAGATTCTCAAGCATAGATCACTATTAACGAAATAAATAAATAAATTGAAGATGATAACATAGCTAGTGCTATATGATTTCATTATGGTAGTTTTCATTTTTATCTTATTATGGACTTGAAAAATTAAAATTAAAATCAAAAACCACAAACATATATATACATAAATAAAACCACTTTCGCAGGTGAACGCGATTGCATTTAGCACATGCAATAAGCCTTTTAAACCTCTAAGTTACCCCTAGAGGACGAGTAAAGTCTCGTGAGGGTTTGCAGTAGAGATGATACCCACAAACATCTATCTACCGACTAATTTTTTTTTTTTTTTGGTGGATGTTTATTTTGCTGGGATTATTACAATATTTAGAGTAATTTTATTCGATTGCATGGCAGTACAGTACTTGAGGTAATCATCAGAGCGGTTCTTGTTGGGTCTCGTACTTGAAGTTGTAGGAATTGACGCCAGTGTAAACGCCATCGTCCATGTTGTAGGTAATTTGCTTCCCGTTAGTAAGAGTGTCTTGTTGAGTGTAAGAGAAAGGCACGTCGCAGGAACCCCTTGTGGGCTAGCAAACTCACTTTCACCCTAGTCATTGGCGGCACAGTAACCTTGTACACAGTCTCTACCACACTTGTTGATGTAATAGTTTCTCCCCACTGGTACGCAGAGTTAATCTCAGCAGAAACTTCGATTTTTCCCTCTGCAATGAATGGGACACCAGTTTGGAAGGTGGTTTTGACCCCCAATTTCACGGAGACGCTGGCATTCCAAGTACTGGTCCTAGTGTCTGTATATGAGAGCTTCATATCTATAGTGTTGGGTTCTTGGGTACTATTAGTGGCATCTCCATTGGCCATCGTGAGAACATTCTGGTTGTAGATCCTAGCGTCCATGAGTCGGAAATTGACATTATAGATTCTCCTGGAGAGAACAGTTTCGTAGAGCTGCAGGCGTGCCTCTGTGGTTATGGTTTTGACAGCGGCATTGAGACAACTGGTCTTTCCCTCGGTGGTGAGTCTCTTGCAGAAATTGTTGTTACCCAAGTTGCGGAGAGCGATGATGTTGTCCTCCACTTTGATTGGCCAAAACAACGTGTCGGAGTTGTTGCTGGTGGTGTCATCTGAGTCGGCCCAGATCCAATTAGGGCTGCGCCTCCAGAACTTTCCGAAGAAATCAGACTTTATGCGAATGCTCCCGCCATTAGTGGTGAAAACCTCGTTCCCAACCGTTTCATCTCCAATGTCACTGGATGCGAACTGCAGATATGGGTGTCCCTCGATCATGCGGGCGCTAAGGTAGTTGCCATTATCGCCCTTGAAGGCGACATGTTTGGGCAATATCAACAGCGATTCCCAATCGATGATTGTGTAGACATCGCAACCATCTTTGTCAATATCGGCGGAACCGGCAAATAAGCACGCATAATGTGGGGGTGCAGCTCTCCATAAGCATGCATAGTGACCGAGCTGGACATGGCGAAATCGGAGTGTTTGAGCATCACCATCACTAGCGGTGCCCTGTACGTAGATGGGCTCGAACAAAGTACATGACCATGTGGATTGGTCTTCATTTGGTTCGTCAGCCCCAGCAACAATCCACCAGTGATTGGCTGACCACCTTACCAAGTATTTGTTGTTGTAACAACACCTTATGTGCACCAGATTTCCATTTCCACTCTTTGCCAACTCCACCTGAAACTTTACGTACGGGCTCACAACCTCCTCTCCGGAGAATTGGACAAACCCATGCACTTGCACATCTTCATTTATGTAGCGCAAGTATTTGTTGTTATAGTTTGATTTCAGCACTAGAAACCTTGGCAATGCCATTCTCTCTCTCTCTCTCACTCACTAACTTGTGTCTTTTTTTTCTTTTTCTTCCTTTCTTGCTTGTGCCTTTTCTACTCAAACTTGCGATGCTATTTATAAGGGAAAATGGTGGTGGAGGTGATCCAACTCCAACTCAGTAAATCAACCCCAATACCGACAGCTTTCTTCTCCTTTTTACCTTGTTTTCCTTCTCTTTTATTGGGGGGTGACCCACGTTTATTTTTCATAAAATAAACGTGAAGATGAAAAATATCATGATCATCAAGAAAGATTTTGATCCTGTGATCATGTATTCAATGATAGAAACCCTTTCATTACCATTTTTATGAAGCATTTTTCATGAATACTAACATTTTTCTTATTTCATTTCTACATTGTAAAACAGAAAATATCAAAACTTTAGACTAAAAAATACTCAAATCAGTCCCAAATTAATAGTCCTTTTTAAAAATTTAAAATTTTTAAGGAGACATAATTATTACACTCTGAATTCAAATTTTAAAAAGATAAAACTTCAAAAATACCAGTCTATTCTCATTTTTAGCCTCCGTTTGGGAAGTGAGTTCGCTTTTTAGTTTTTTGACTTTTTTGGCTATTTTAGCCTAGGGCTAAAAAGCCTGATTTGGGAAGGACTTTTTGATTTTTTTGACTTTTTAGCTTTTTGGTTATGTGTCTTCATAATAAATTACCAAACTGCCCTTCACATAATTAATACATGTGAAGGAATTGGTTCTGCTCCTCCACGTCAGTTGATGGCGTGGACCACAATTGATTTGATTTTTTTTTTTTTTTCTCTCTCTGTTGGGTTTGGATTGGGCCTTTTTTTATGTTTTTTTTTTTTAATTTATTTTTTTTTTTGTCATTTTTTTTATACATTAATTAGTTCTTATTCTTTAATTTATGTTATTTTTCTTTTTTATTTTTATTTGTATACAATAACTTTTTTTATTTTTCAAAAATGAGTTTTCATGTGTTTTATTTATTTCTAAATTACATCGCGAATGGTAATTTATGTTTTTATGTTTTTTTTTTAAAAATATTTTTGAATGAGGCGTATTTTTCTCGTCATTTTTTTTTAATTTACGTTTTTGTCATTCTTTAATTTGTACACATTAATTTGTTTTATATTTCAAAAATGGATTTTCATGTGTTTTATTTATTTGTAAATTACATGGCACATGGTAATTTCTGTTTTTTTTTTTTCTTCTTTTTGGATGAGGCGTATTTTTGTCGTTCTTTTTTTTTTTGGAATTTACGTTTTTGTAATTTTTTAAATATTTTTAAATATTTTTGAATGAGGAGTATTTTTTTTTAAATAATTTATGTATTTTAAGTTTTTTTTTTTTTTTTTTTTTGCAAATGGTTTTTTCATGTGTTTTTTATTTTTATTTTTTTTTCATTTTTTTTTCATTTTCTGTGAAATGATAAAAAGTGAGGTTTTATTTTATTGTCCTGTGTATTTTAAATAATTTAATTTTAAATATTAATTTTAATTTTAAATATTTAAATAATGTAAATAATCTAAAAAATTTAATAAGCAAAATTTAAAATAAATATTCAAAAAATTTAAATCGTAAAAATTTAAATAATTTAAATATTCAAAAAATTATTTTAACAAAAAAATTTAAATAATTTAAATATTCAAATAATTGAAATAATTTAAAATGTTAATATTTTAAATTTAAAAATAACTCTACACTCAAATCGTAACTAAACACATAAAATAAAACTCAATTAATAAATTATTTTTAAAACTCATAACCAAACACATAACTCGAAACTCCATACTACTTTCACAACTCTACACTCAAATCATAACCAAATACATAACAAAATAATTAAAATATTTAAAAATATTTTTATAAATAGAGTTTGAATTTATTTTTATAAATTATTTTTAAAACTCATAACCAAACACATAACTCGAAACTCCATACTACTTTCACAACTCTACACTCAAATCATAACCAAATACATAACAAAAAAATTAAAATATTTAAAAATATTTTTATAAATAGAGTTTGAATTTATTTTTATAAAATATTTTAACAAAAAACAAAAAAATGTTTTTAATTTTTTTTTTCAACTGTATTTTAAGTTTTTTTCCTGGGAAAAGGTTTTTTTTGGGAAAAGTTTTTTTTTTTTTACTTTTCACGTGCTGAGGCGATGCCCTTGCAAATCATGTGGGGTAGTTTCGTAAATTTAGCTGGGCATTGATTGTTGCCAAGCAGAACTCAAGTTTTTGTCTTCATTTGGCTAATTAAGCCTATTTTGTCCTGTAGTGGCTAATTTAGCCTGAAACTTGCTTCCCAAACACACGCTTAAATATATTTATAATTTATAAGGGATAATTTTGGAAACTTTCAAATTTAAAGATTTGACTTTTCAAAATGGACATATATTTTGGGACAACAAAAAATGAAATAATAGACTAATAAAATGGGACAGAGAGAGTATTTACAAAAATAATTTGGCCTCTTTCAAGTTGAGTCAATTTGAGAGAGCGTTTGGGCTTAATAACCCATTTTGGGACTAATTTCGGTAATCCTAATCATTTACTTCTTATGACTCATTGAGTAAAGTATTCGTGTAAAAAATCAAGATAATTGGATATCGGTAATTATATGTTTGAATTATATTTATTTTTAAAAAATAGATGACGAATATAAGTTCAAGAATAGCCATTAATTTTTGTGATATAAATGTAATTCAAACATATAGTTACCGATATCTGATCATTTTAATTTTTTACATGAATATTCTACTTAATAAGTCCTAAAAGGTAAACGATTTTGATTACCTAAGTTGATTGCCCCCACTGATGTGTTATTTCCCTTTGTATCTATTTTATGTATTATACACACAAAAATAATTTTTATAAATTTCATACTAATGTTGTCTCAATGATAATTTTAAAAAAAATTCAGGATAATATTAAATGTTTTCATTTGAAATGAAAGGATCAAAAGAAATAGTTTTATTTTTTATAAAAATGTTATTTATAAATCATTACTTATGTATATTATTTGTTGTTTGCTGGAGCAGTCCATATATATCTACCAACAGGCCACACTTGTATTACTAATAATGATAAAGAAAAATGCACATATAATATGTTTGCTTAAGTGGTAAGGGTTTACTTTGCAAAACCCATGATGTAATTGGTTCGATACGGTTGATATTTAGGTAAAATTTTTCACTGAACTGATAATGTCGGTTTTATTATTTTAAGTACCGATACAGATTGCTTCTCTTATCAAACCGTACCAAACTGAACCGATTGAAATGGTTCGGTTTGGTGCTGTATAATCAGTCTATAACCTTTCAAACTTGAGCCACTCTTTAATATAAGGGTTACTTACAAAAAAAAACTCAAGGGTTCACGTATCTTTCACTTTAAACCCTAGAGTTTCATTCGTGTTTCAATTTACTCCCTCCGTCCATCTCAATTTGTGTAAGGTAACGAAAGAGATTTAAATTGAAAAATGTGTGAAATCATGGGGTTTTTTTTTTTGTGTAATTAACCAATTTTTAAAATTAAAATCACTAAAAATAATATATATATATATATAAAGAATTAATTACAAAATAAACCCTAAGATTCCAAGTGTTTTTCACTTTAAACCCCCTCCGTTACCTTATACAAACGGAGATGGACAGAGGGGGCAAATAGAAACACGGATGGAACTCTAGAGTTTAAATTAAAACATTGAGGTATAAAGTGAAAAAAGCGTGAAATCTTGAGATTTTTTTGTAATTAACCCTTTATATAATCATTAATCTAAAGATTGATTAGATTAAAGATTGAAAGACTGAGATTACTTGGTTGGAAATAAACTTTCCATCCAAATAGTTATTAATTTTTTTTTTATAATCTCATATCAGAAAAGGGGAAAAAAAAAAAAGTGAGTTGTTTCACTATATCAAGTGAAAATTAATAGTGTAGTATTGTGCATATTTCAATTCAAAACAGTTTAAATTTTAAAATTAAAATAACAAATAAAAGTTTTAATTAATTAATTTTTGTATAAGTTGGTTGATCATTTGACCTAACCGATTAAACTGAACCATTTTGGGTTGAACCAATTCGTCAGTTTAATCGCGATTTCTCATATTGATTTTACTAATTTTAAACAATTAAAAAAAAATTATTAGCTAACTTCCATTTAACCATATAAAAATAAAACTCTAATTAGTTTATGATTTATTTTATAATCTCACATTGGGAGAAGAAGAATAAGCAAAATTTGTTTCACTATCTATCTATATATTATATAAAGAAAATAGAGTTTTTAGGTAGAAGCGTTGTAAAAGCTCCATACCCTTATTCTCAAATTATTGAATTTTCGTAATTATAAACAGTTATCTTTTATTTTATAATCCCACATCGGAAAAAGAAAGAAAAAGTAAATTATTTCACTTACATAAAAAGAATCTTATACTCCCATTTACATAAGCAAAAAGAGATTTTTAGAGAGAATCTCTATTATCAATATCTCATACTCATTTTTTTAATTTTCTTAATTTTAACTAATTAAGAAAATTCTCATTAGTTAGCTTCCATTTAACTTTTATTTTATAATCCCACATAGTTTTGATTTTAAAAATAATTTTGTATAAGATTTTGAAACTCTCATAATATTTAATTTTAAAATAATTACAATCTCACATTGAGAAAACAAAGAAAAAGTGAGATGTTTTACTTATATAAAGTGTTACAATCCCACATCAAAAAAAAAAATTGAATTGTTTTGCTTATATAAAATGAATCTTATAAAAGGGATTTTAAGAGATAAGCCTTCTAGAAGGTCCAAACCCTCATTCTAAAATTATTGAATTTTCTTAATTTTGAACAATTAAGAAAATTCTCATTGGCTAGCTTCCATTTATCTTTTATTTTACAATCTTAAATGAGGGAAAAAAAAGAAAAAAGCAAATTGTTTCATTTACATAAAGTGAAATTTCTTAATTTTAAACAATTAAGAAAATCTCCATTGGTTAGCTTCCATTTAACTTTTATTTTACAATCTCATATCGAGAAAAGAAAGAAAAAGTGAATTGTTTTACTTATATAAAGTGAATCTTATGCTCCCATTTATATAAGTAAAAGAAGATTTTTAGTGAGAAATCTTATAATCAATACCAATTTTTTTTATTTTCTTAATTTTAAACAATTAAGAAAATCTACATTAGTTAGCTTCCATTTAACTTTTATTTTACAATCTCACATAGATGTTTTGATTTTAAAAATAATTTTGTATGAGATTTTGAAACTCTCATAATATTTAACTTAAAAGTGATTATAATCTCATATCAAGAAAAGAAATAAAAAGTGAGTTGTTTCACTTATATAAAGTAAATCTTATATTCTCATTTAATATTATCGTATTGCGCATGTTTCAGTTCAAGATAGTTTAAATTTTAAAAATTTAAAGGTTTAATTATTTAATTTTATTGTAAATTGGTTGGTCTTTTGACTTATCCAATTAGGCTAAATCGTCTTCAGTTTGACTGATTCACTGGTTTAACCACACTTTTAATTGTTTTATCAAAATATATCGCTTAGATTTGTTTGATTTGAAATAAACTAAAATTGGTCTTATTAAAAATTAAACGATTGAGATTGCTTGATTAGAAATGAACTTTCGGTCCAAACAACTGTTAACTTTTATTTTATAATCCCATATCAGGGAAAATGAGGAAAAAATGAGTTATTTCACTATATAAACATTATGCTCCCATTTAAAGAAAGTTTAAATTTTAAAATTAAAATAAAGTTTAAAAGTTTTGATTAATTAATTTTTGTATAAGTTGATTGGTCATTTGACGTAACCAATGGAGTGAACCGTTTTCAATTTGACTGATTCGCTAGTTTAACTTCGTTTTTAGCGGTTTTATCAAAATATATTGGTTAAATTTGTATGATTCGAAATAAATTAAAGATTATACGGCTAAGATTACTTGATTTGAAATAAACTTCCTACCCAAACAATTGTTAACTTTTGAACAATTAAGAAAATCCACATTGGCTAACTTTCATTTAACTTTTATTTTACAATTTCACATCAAAAAAAGAAGGAAAAATGAAATTATTCCACTTACATAAAGTGAATCTTATACTTTCATTTATATAAGCAAAATTAGATTTTTAGTGACAAGCCTTTTGATCAATATCACATACTAATTTTTTTAATTTTAAACAATTAAAAAAATTTCGATTGGCTAACTTCCATTTAATTTTTATTTTATAAAATATAAAGCATTAAATATAATTATCATATTTTTATTAAATAATATATTATTTTATCTCACGCATAGCATAGGTGATATGTTAGTAATAATTTAATGTCAAAATGGAAATAAATATAATTACTTTGCTTGTTTTGGTTTTCTAAAAACACCTTTTAGAAAATTTTACTTTTTTATCTTTCGTATTTTTTTTGTTTTTATTGAATTTTTTAATCTTTTAAGCAATTTTTTAAATTTTTAGACACAACTAACATAAATACACTTAAAAAATATAATTTTTGTGAATTTTTTTTTTTAAAATTCATTAAATACTAAAAATACAAAAAAAATGAAAATTCAATATATTTTTCGTATTTTTGTGTATTTATTAATTTTTTAAAATATTTTTTTACAAATATTATACTTTTTAGATACATCTTAAGATATATCTAAAAAAATAAAATAAATGCTTAAAATTTTAAAAATATTTACTAAAAATAAAAAAATTAAAAAAATTAAAAATTAAATTTTCAAAAAATTAAATTAAAAAAACTGAAATTAAACGCACTGAAATATTCTCAGTGGAGGTGGGGTGAGGTATTTGCCGTACTTATGAATGGCATTGCAACGAGTACCAACCTTACCCTGATAAGAACGGCTAGAGAGAGAAAAACACATTATAATAAAATAAAACAAAATAAAGTATAAATTACAAGTATACTATTTAAAATATAGATTGTCAAAAAGATATTACTAATAAGTGTTTTTGTGGTGCAAGTAAAAGACAATTTTTGTATAATACAATATATTTTTTATTAATTTCAATACATTTTTAATATTTTTACATTTTTTTAAGATATTTTTTACACACATTTCAACATTAAATAATGCCTAAGGGACATTTTTTAGCATTTACCTTCTGCGGTAAAATTATAAATATTTTTTTCAGAATATTTTATTTAATGAAATTAACAAATAAAATGAAATTCTTAATTATTCTCTTATACAATAATAAAATTACTTCAATTATTAATTGAAATATAATATCATTAAAAATTCATAATTAACTTGATAATTTATTAATAAAATGAATAATTTGTTTATAAAATTAGAAACTTAAACAGACAAGATTTATGCAAATCAAATAACCAAAAAGTAGAAGTTAAAGGACTTCTCTTTTAACTTTTAGATAATCAATCTTTTTCAACTTCTTTAAATTATTTTTGTTTAAAAACTATAAACATAAATTATATTAAATAATTGGGTTTTTTTTATTAATAAATCTCATTTAGAAGTGTTCTAACTCAAGAAGTCCATGAAGAAATTTTTTAACCCACTTAGTCATATGTATTTATACTTTTATTCCATAAAGTCATTTTTCTTGATTTACATTATTTTCTTAGACTTTTATGTCCTAATATTTAATATTGATATTTAATGTTGAGAGAGGAGAGAGAAGGGAAAGGACCAATTAAATAATATTGATGTTATTTTTTATATTATTATATAAAGTGAATATGTTTTTAATTGACAATACATTAAAAATAAGGTGAACATTCTCTCTCATCTGATGTGAATATATTTTTTATTGACAATACATTAAAAATAATGTGAATATTCTCTCTCATCTGATGTGAACGTTCACAATACCTTTCCGAAAAATTCACCTTTTCGAAAAATTCTTTCTCATCTAATGTAGTGATGTGAACGTTCACAACATGTGAACCTTCTTATTTTTAATTGACAACACATTAAAATAACGTTTATTATATTTTTAATTAACAACACATTCTTATTCACAACATGTAGTGATGTGAACATTCACAACATGTGAACATTCTCTCTCATCTAATATAATGATGTGAACGTTCACATTCGTATGCTTTAGTATGAATATTCATATCATGTAATTGAAAACACAATGATAAAAATCATTTCAAATTAATGTGAATATTTATTTTAAATACATAATGTGAATATTCACATTATGTAATTGACAACACAATGACAAAAATTCATTTTAAATTAATATGAATATAATGATAATCAATATCTTAATGCATGAGAACTATCAAAACATAATGATAATCAACATTAATATCAACATTAATAAAGATAGGAGAGATTGAGGGCGTTTTGGTCTTCTTACCTCAAATAGGACCTAATGGAATACTTAAAAAGAATATAAGTTGGATAAAATAAAATTCTTAAAAAGAAGATTTATCAAAAAAGCTCCCTAAATAATTTGATACAGACTTTTAAATAAAAATAAATTATAATCACTTTCATAATTTTTAAAATTATAAAAATAATTTATATTTTAAATAAACTTTGAGGATGTATTGATAAACTATAATTGGGAGGGAGGTGGCGACTCGTGCAGGTCCTATTTGAAGTCATTCCGTGTTGTTTCCATGTGCCTGTATGAATTGACAATTATGCCCTTAGTCTTTGTTGTGTTTGGGTCAAGCTTGGTTGTCCTTTTTGGGAGATTTCTAAAGTTTGGACCACGTCGCTGATTGGAACAGGGCATCTAAAGGAAATATTCTAGAGATAAACTATTACACCGCATTTGGACCACAAGATAAGAGTTAGGGTGGGTGGCTCGGTGGTGGTCACAGAATTTTTAAATCATCATCTGTTTGTTATATTGATAGATTAAAAAAAATTAATTTGTATTTGTTCATCAATTTGACGGATGTGAATTCAGCGGATTGGAGGATTGACAGATGGATACAAATCGATTTGACGGTTTAAAATTTTATAAATTTTTAACATAATTTAACTTGTACACTTTCTCAAAAAAAAAAAAATATTACAGTCAATGACTTAAAAAAGTATTACAATCACTGTATGCCTCATCCAAAAAAAGAAAGTTTTAAACTTTAGAATATTATAATCACTGCATGCCTGATTCACATAAAGTATTATAATATGTGGTTCTTAAATAACAATGCCAAGTGACCCAAAAAATCATAACTCGAATGGCTCGAAACACTCAAAACGACATCGTTTTGAGTATAAAACGACGTCATTTTGACATATTCAAGTCATTCAAGCCACAAAAATTCGAGCTACCAAACATTTTCTATTCTTAAAATATAAAAATAATTCAAATCACCAAAACTATGAACAGAGCAGTAGTGGAAATTATTTGCCTCTATATTGTTACATTTATATCTGTTTTTGAAAACGAAAACCAACCAGCATATATCGCATTTTTTATTTATTATTTTTAGAGTTAGATTTAAAAATCAAAAAATATATTCAAGTTGAAAACTTTTTTTCAACAGAATATATTCAATAAAATATTTAAACTCTTTTTCAATTGAAAACACAAACAGAACATCTAAACAAATTGAAAATACAAAGTCTTACAAATTACTAGAGGTACTCGCAGTTTGGCAATTCGGTTGCGGCCAAGGGAAACTCAAATCCGCCATCCGTCCAAAACTAGGCGAATTGGAAAAAATTAATCCCCAACCGTCCACTTCGTCATCATGCATCCGTCCAAAATGCAGCGGATCGGTTTGATTCGGTTCGAGCGGATTAGTATATCCACTGCTTACCTCTAATAAGAGGTTATGCTCATTTATTTATTTATTATTATTATTTTTTGGGGTTTTTTTTATTTGAGAATGTGAGGTTTGATCCTCATCTATTTATCAATCTATATATTATATAAAGAAAAGAGAGTTTCTAGTAAGAAGGCCTGTGAGAGTTCCAAAATCTCATTTCACAATTATTTATTTTTGTGATTTTAAAAATATATGTATATAATTCTATTGACTCTATCTATATATTATATAAAGAAAATTGTGTTTTTAGTGAGGAAAAGAGAGTTTCTACTAAGAAAGTTTGTGAGAATTCCAAAATCTCATTTCACAATTGTTAATTTTTGTGATTTTAAAAATATATATATAAATAATTCTATTGGCTCTATCTATCAATCTATCTTATTATATAAGGAAAATTGACTTTTTAGTGAGAAATCTTCTAGGGCTCTAAATCCTCATTCTAATTTTCTTGATTTTCTTAATTTTAAATAATTACTTTTATTTGATAATTCCACATCGGGAAAAGAAGAAAAAAAATGAGTTATTTTATTCATATAAAGAGAATCTTATACTCCCATCTAATTTAATGAAGAACCTTGTGAGAGTTTCAATATCTCATACTAATTTTCTTGATTTTCTTAATTTTAAACAATTAAGAAAATCTCCATTGATTAACTTTTATTTGATAATCCCATATTGGGGGGAAAAAAAAGTGAATTGTTTAGGTTAGGATAGTTTAGGTCGGAAGTTTTAATCATAATTTAGGTTGATAGTTCACCAAACTGTACGGTAAAAATATGTCTCTCTAATAGGAAGCCAACTTATATAATTTAAAGGTTTTTTTCAATAATTAATGTTATTATTATTATAATAAAAGGGTTTTGAAATTTAGAGGCCGTCACCCATCTCTCCCAACTGAGTCCATCTTGCTTGCATGACTACAATTAATTATATTTTTAAAACCATATTTTGCTCCAAATGCAATGATGCAAGTTAATTTCACGATTATAACCACATGGATGACAATGTAACAAGGCACATGTCGGAGAAGAGAAAAGGTTAGTTGATTGACTTTGATTTATTTTCAGTTTTTATTAGCAATATTCTGAACAAATTAAAATTCGATTTACTTTGAGCGAGACTATCATTTATAATCACGTGATTTTATTATATTTAATTTTTAAAAATAAATAATATTTATATAATTTTATAAATAGATCATATATTTTTATTGAAGATATATTGAAATCACATAAACATGACTTTAGAATGAATTTGATTTTTTTTTAATTTTTAATATGCATATGAGTTTACAAAATGATCGAGTATGATAAATTCACCAACCTAAACTATGCCTCTCTAATTTCCGTTAGCTAGCTTCCATTTACCTTTTATTTTACAATCTCATATCAGAAAAAGAAAGAAAAAATGAATTATTTCACTTACATAAAGTGAATCTTATGCTTCCATTTATACAAGCAAAAGGAGATTTTTAGTGAGAAGTCCTATGATCAACATCTCATACTCATTTTTTTTTTTTCTTAATTTTAAACAATTAAAAAAATCCCCATTGGTTAGCTTCCATTTAAATTTTATTTTACAATCCCACACAGTTTTGATTTTTTAAATAATTTTGTATGAGATTTTAAAACTCTTGCATAATATTTAACTTTAAAATAATTACAATCTCACATTAAGAAAAGAAAAAAAGTGAGCTGTTTCACTTATATAAAGTGTTACAATCCCATATAGGGGAAAAAAATGAATTGCTTCACTTATATAAAATGAATCTTATAAAAGTAGTTTTAAGGGAGAAACCTTCTAGAAACTTTAAAAACTCATTCTAAAATTATTGAATTTTCTTAATTTTAAACAATTAAGAAAATTTTTATTGGCTAGTTTTCATTTACCTTTTATTTTACAATCCCAAATCAAAAAAAATAAAAAAAAAATGAATTGTTTCATTTACATAAAGTGAATCTTATACTTTAAACAATTAAGAAAATTCACATTGGTTAGCTTTTATTTAACTTTTATTTTATAATCTCACATAGGAAAAAGAAAGAAAAAAGTGAATTGTTTCACTTATATAAAATGAATCTTATATGCTCCCATTTATATAAGTAAAAGAAGATTTTTAGTGAGAAACCTCATAATAATACCAATTTTTTTTCTTCTTCTTAATTTTATACAATTAAGAAAATCTACATTGGTTAGTTCCCATTTAACTTTTATTTTACAATCTCACATAGACATTTTGATTTTAAAAATAATTTTGTATGAGATTTTGAAACTCTCATAATATTTAACTTAAAAATAATTACAATCTCACATCAAGAAAAAAAATAAAAAAATGAGTTGTTTCACTTATATAAAGTAAATCTTATACTCTTATTTAATATTATAGTATTGTGCATGTTTCAGTTCAACATAGTTTAAATTTTAAAAATTTAAAAGTTTTAATTAATTAATTTTATTGTAGATTCGTTGGCCCTTTGACTTGGCGGATTAGGCTAAATTGTTTTCGGTTTAACTGATTCACTGGTTTAACCACGGTTTTTACTGTTTTATCAAATTATATTGCTTAGATTTGTTTGATTTGAAATAAATTAAGATTGACCTTATTAAAAATTAAACGACTGAGATTACTTGATTAGAAATGAACTTCCCGTCAAAACAACTATTAACTTTTGTTTTACAATCCCAAATCAGGAGAAAGAGGAAAAAAATAAGTTGTTTCACTATATAAACCTTATACTCCAATTTAATATTGAAATGCTGTGTATGTTTTAGTTCAAGGTAATTTAAATTTTTAAATTAAAATAAAACTTAAAAGTTTTAATTAATTAATTTTTGTATGAGTTAGTTGGTCTTTTGACCTAGGCGATAGGGTGAACCGTTTTCAGTTTTGACTGACTCGTTGGTTTAACTATAATTTTAGCGGTTTTATCAAAAATATATTGGTTAAATTTGTTTGATTCGAAATAAATTAAAGATTGACCTAATTAAAAATTAAACGGCCAAGATTGCTTGATTCGAAATAAACTTTTCGCCCAAACAATTGTTAACTTTTAAACAATTAATAAAATTCTCATTGGCTAACTTTCATTCAACTTTTATTTTATAATCACACATCGAGAAAAAGAAGAAACAAGTAAATTGTTTCACGTATATAAAGTGAATGTAAATCTTATATTCCCATTTATATAAGCAAAATGAGATTTTTAGTGAGAAACCTTATAATCAATATCTCATACTAATTTTTTTTTTTAAAAATTTTAAACAATTAAAAAAATACTAATTAGCTAACTTCCATTTAACTTTTATTTTATATAATATAAAAAAAATTAAATATAAATAACATATTTTTATTAAATAATATATTATTTTATCTCGTGCATAGCACGGGTGATATGCTAATATATTATATAAAGAAAATTGTGTTTTTAGTGAGGAGCCTTGTGAGAGTTTCAATATCTCGTACTAATTTTCTTGATTTTCTTAATTTTAAATAATTAAGAAGATCTTCATTGGCTAACTTTTATTGATAATCCCACATCGGGAAAAGAAGGAGAAAAAAATGAGTTGTTTTACTCATATAAAGGGAATCTTATACTTTCATCCCATTTACTGAGGAGCCTTGTGAGTATTTCAATATCTCATACTAATTTTCTTAATTTTAAACAATTTAGAAAATCTATTGACTAAAATTTGATAATCTTACATCAAAAATATAAGGAAAAAAATAAGTTATTTTACTCATATAAAGTGAATCTTATACTCCCATCACATTTAATATTGTAGTGTTGTGCATATTTCAATTCAATATAGTTTAAATTTTAAAAGTTTAAATTAATTAATTATGACGTATCCGATTAGGCTAAATCATTTTTGATTTGATTGATTTGTTAATTTAACCATGATTTTAGCAATTTTATCAAAATATATTGATTAGATTTGTTTGATTCGAAATAAACTAAAGGTTGATCTGATTAAAGATTGAAAGATTGAGATTGCTTGATTAGAAATAAACTTTCTGTCTAAATAATTGTTAACTTTTATTTTGTAATCTCGCATCGGAAAAAGGAAAAAAAAAAGTTATTTCACTTATATAAAGTGAATCTTAATAATGTAGTATTGTGAATATTTCAATTCAAGACAGTTTAAATTTTTAAATTAAAATAACATATAAAAGTTTTGATAAATAAATTTTTGTATAAGTTGGTTGATCATTTGATCTAACCAATTAGGTTGAACCATTTTAGATTTAACTGATTCGCCGATTTAATCACCATTTCTCATATTGATTTTTATTAATTTTAAATAATTAAAAGAATTTCCATTGGTTAACTTCCATTTAACTATATATAAAATAAAATAAAATAAACTTTAATTAGTTTATGATTTATTTTATAATTCCACATCAGAAGAAAAAGAAAAAGAAAAATTTGTTTCACTATCTATCTATTTATATATTATATAAGGAAAATGGTATTTTTAGTGAGGAGCCTTATGAGAATTTCAATATCTCATACTAATTTTCTTAATTTTAAATAATTAAACAAATCTCCATTGACTAGTTTTTATTTGATAATCTCACATCAGGAAAAAAGAGGAAAAAATTGAGTTGTTTTACTCATATAATGGGAATCTTGTACTCTCATCCCATTTAGTAAGGAGTCTTGTGATAATTTCAATATCTCATACTAATTTTATTAATTTTCTTAATTTTAAACAATTAAGAAAACTCCATCGACTAGCTTTTATTTGATAATCTCATACTAATGGTGTCTCAAAGATAATTTTATAAAATTTGAGAATAATATTGAAGGTTTTCATTTGAAATGGTGGGATCAAAAGAAATAATTTTATTCTTTATAAAAATCTTATATATATATATATATTTTGTTGTTTGCTGGAGCATTCCATATCTATCTATATTACCATATCACTTGTGTTATACACGAGATAAAATAATATATGATTAAATAAAAATATGATAATTATATTTAATTTTTTTATATTTTGTAAAATAAAAGTTAGATGAAAGTTAGCCAACCGGGATTTTCTTAATTGTTTAAAATTAAGAAAATCAAAAAAATTAGTATGAGATATTGATCATAAGGTTTCTCACAAAAAATCTCATTTTGCTTATAGAAATGGGAGTGTAAAATTCACTTTATATAAGTAAAACAATTCACTTTTTCCTTCTTTTCTCGATGTGGGATTATAAAATAAAATTAAATGAAAACTAGTCAATGAAAATTTTCTTAATTGTTTAAAAGTTAACAATTGTTCAGGCATGAAATTTATTTCGAATCAAACAATTTTAGTCGTTTAATTTTTAATTAGATCAATCTTTAATTTATTTTAAATCAAACAAATTTAACCAATATATTTTGATAAAACTGCGAAAATCACAGTTAAACCAGTGAATCAGTCAAACCGAAAACGGTTCACCTTATCAGCTAGGTCAAAC
Source organism: Camellia granthamiana (assembly GCA_036172215.1). Taxonomy (NCBI): domain Eukaryota; kingdom Viridiplantae; phylum Streptophyta; class Magnoliopsida; order Ericales; family Theaceae; genus Camellia; species Camellia granthamiana. Next base: position 92,805,397 of record CM069915.1, on the reverse strand, counting down.
GACCAACCAACTTATACAAAAATTAATTAATTAAAACTTTTAAATTTTATTTTAATTTTAAAATTTAAACTATCTTTAGCTGAGACATATATAACACTATAATATTAAATTGAAGCATAAGGTTTATATAGTGAAATAACTCATTTTTTCCTCCATTTCCTGATGTGAGATTGTAAAATTAAAGTTAACAGTTGTTTGGACGAGAAGTTTATTTCTAATCAAGCAATCTCTGTCATTCAAATTTTAATAAGGGCAATCTTAATTTATTTCAAATCAAACAAATCTAATCAATATATTTTGATAAAACAGCTAAAACTGTGGTTAAACCAGTGAATCAGTCAAACCGAAAACGATTCAGCATCCGCTAAGTCAAAAGACCAACCAATTTACAACAAAAGTAATTAATTAAAACCTTTAAATTTTATATCAGAATTTAAACCATCTTGAACTAAAACATGCAAGATATTATAATATTAAATGAGAGTATAAGATTCATTTTATAGAAGTGAAACAACTCATTTTTTCTTTTTTTTCTCAATGTGGAATTGTAAGTATTTTAAAGTTAAATATTATGAGAGTTTCGAAATCTCATACAAAATTATTTTTAAAATCAAAACGTAGATTGTGAAATAAAAGTTAAATGGAAGCTAATCAATGGAGATTTTCTAAATTGTTTAAAATTAAGAAAATCAAAAAACAAAATATTGGTATTGATTATAGGGCTTCTCATTAAAAATATTCTTTTGTTTATATAAATGGGAGCATAAAATTCATTTTATATAAATGAAACAATTCACTTTTCTCTTCTTTTTTCGATGTGGGATTGTAAAATAAAAGTTAAATGGAAGCTGACCAATGTAGATTTTCTTAATTGTTTAAAATTAAGAAATTTAAATAATTTATACAAATTGGAGTCATTTTATGTAAATAAAATAATTCACTTTTTTTCCCGATTTGAGATTGTAAAATGAAAGGTAAATGGAAGCTAGCTAGTAAAAATTTTCTTAATTGTTGAAAATTAAGAAAATTCAATAATTTTAGAATGAGGGTTTGGAGCTTCTAGAAGGTTTCTCCCTTAAAACTCCCTTTATAAGATTCATTTTATATAATTGAAACAACTCACTTTTTCTTTCTTTTTTCGATGTGGGATTGTAACACTTTAAATAAGTAAAACAACTCATTTTTCTTTCTTTTTTCGATGTGAGATTGTAATTATTTTAAAATTAAATATTATGAGAGTTTCAAAATCTCATACAATATTTTTAAAATTAAAATGTATATGTGGGATTGTAAAATAAAAGTTAAATGGAAGCTAACCAATGAGAATTTTCTTAATTGTTTAAAATTAAGAAAATAAAAAAAAATGAGTGTGAGATATTGATCATAGGGCTTCTTACTAAAAATCTCATTTTGCTTATATAAATGGGAACATAAGATTCACTTTATGTAAGTGAAATAATTCACTTTTTCCTTCTTTTTTCGATATGAAATTGTAAAATAAAAGATAAATGGAAGCTAGCCAATGTGAATTTTCTTAATTGTTTAAAATTATGAAAATTCAATAATTTTAGAATAAGGGTTTGGAGCTCGTAGAAGACTTTTCCCTTAAAATCTCATTTTCCTCATATAATATATAGATAAATAGTAAAACAAATTTTACTTTTTTTTCTTCTCCCGATGTGAGATTATAAAATAAATTATAAACTAATTAGAGTTTTAGTTTATTGTTTAAAATTAATAAAATCAGTATGAGAAATCGCGATTAAACTGGCGAATCGTTCAAACCCAAAATGGTTTAGCTTAATAGGCTAGGTCAAATGACCAACCAACTTATACAAAAATTAATTAATTAAAACTTTTAAAAGTTATTTTAATTTTAACTTTAAATTGTTTTGAATTAAAGTATATACAATACTACACTATTAAGATTCACTTTATATAAGTGAAACAACTTACTTTTCTTTTTTCTTTTTTTGATGTTGGATTATAAAATAGAAATTAACAATTATTTGGATGGAAAATTTATTTCTAATCATACAATCTCAATCTTTAAATATTTAATTAGATCAATTTTTAGTTTATTTCGAATCAAACAAATCTAATCAATATATTTGATGAAAATGTTAAAATCGCTGTTAAACCAACAAATCAATCAAATCAAAAATGATTTAGTCTAATCGGCTAAGTCATAATTAATTAATTAAAACTTTTAAAATTTAAATTAGGTTGAATTGAAACATCCACAGCACTACAATATTAAATGGGATGAAAGTATAAGATTCCCTTTATATGAGTAAAATAACTCATTTTTTCTTTCTTTTCTTGATGTGGGATTATCAAATAAAATCTAGTCAATGGATTTTTTTTAATTGTTTAAAAGTAAGAAAATCAAGAAAATTAGTATGAGATATTGAAACTCTTACAAAAATCCTCACTTAATGGGATGAGAGTATAAGATTCCCTTTATATGAGTACAACAACTTATTTTTTTCATTCTTTTGCCGATGTATCAAATAAAAACTAGCTAATGGAGATTTACTTAATTATTTAAAATTAAGAAAATTAGTATGAAATATTAAAATTCTCACAAGGCTCCTCACTAAAAACACCATTTTTCTTATGTAATATATAGATAGATAGATATTGAAACAAACTTACTTTTTCTTCTTCTTTTGATGTGGAATTATAAAATAAATCATAAAATAATTAGAGTTTTATTTTTATATAGTTAAATAGAAGTTAGCCAATGAATTTTTTTTTAATTGTTTAAAATTAATAAAATCAGTAAAAAAATTACTATTAAACCGGCGAATCAGTCAAACCTAAAATGATTCAGCCTAGTTGGTTAGGTCAAATGGCCAATCAACTTATACAAAAATTAATTAATTAAAACTTTTAAATGTTATTTTAATTTTAAAATTTAAACCGTTTTGAATTAAAATATACACAATACTACACTCTTAAGATTCACTTTATATAAGTGAAACAACTCACTTTCTTTTTTTTTTTCTTTTTTCGAAGTGAGATTAAAAAATAAAAGTTTACAATTATTTGGACGAAAAGTTTATTTCTTATCAAGCAATCTTAGTCTTTCAATCTTTAATCAGATTAACCTTTAGTTTATTTTGAATCAAACAAATCTAATCAATATATTTTGATAAAACCACTAAAATCATGGTTAAACTAACAAATCAATCAAATAAAAAATGAGCTAGCCTAATCGGCTATGTCATAATTAATTAATTAAAACTTCTAAAATTTAAACTATATTGGATTGAAGCATGCACAACACTACAATATTAAATGGGATGGGAGTATAAGATTCACTTTATATGAGTAAAATAACTCATTTTTTTCTTTCTTTTTCTGATGTGAGATTATCAAATAAAAACTAACTAATTGAGATTTTCTTAATTGTTTAAAATTAAGAAAATTAATATGAGATATTGAAACTCTCACAATACTCCTCCCCAAATAGGATGAGAGTATAAGATTCCCTTATGAGTAAAACAACTCATTTTTTTTTTTTCCCCGATGCGACGGATCGATTCGGTTCGGTTGGTTTGGACGGATTGATATATCCACTCTTTACCTCCAATAGAAGGTTAGGCTCGTTTATTTATTTATTTATTATTATCATTATTTTTTTGGGTTTTTTTTTATATTTGAGAATGTGAGGTTTGATCCTCATCTACCTATCAATTTATATATTATGTGAGGAAAACTAAAACCACTATTTTCTTTATATAATATATAGATAGAGCCAATAGAATTATTTATATATATATTTTTAACATCACAAAAATAAACAATTGTGGAATGAGATTTTGGAGTTCTCACGATCTTTCTCATTAGAAACTCTCTTTTTTATATAATATATAGATAGGTAGATGAGGATCAAATCTCACATTCTCAAATCAAAAAAACCCAAAAAAATTATAATAAAAATAAATAAACGAACATAACCTCCTATTAGGGGTGAGCAGCGGATATACTGATTTGCGTCAAAATTGACCAGACTGAACCAATTCGATCCTTCCGCATTTTGGATGGATGTGTGATGACGAGCGGACGGTTGCAGATTAATTTTTTTCAATCTGCCTAGTTTTGGACAGATGACAGATTTGAGATTCTTATGACCGCAACCGAACCGCCAAACCGCGAGTACCCCTAGTAATTTGTAAGACTTTGCGTTATCAATTTGTTTAGATATTCTGTTTGTGTTTTCAATTGAAAAAGAGTTTAAATATTTTGTTGAAAGAGACTTTTCAAGTTAAATATATTTTTTGAATTGAAAAAAAATAATTTATTATTTATCTATATTTTTTGGTTTTTAAATCTAACTCTAAAAATAATAAATAAAAAAGATGGTATATGCTGGTTGATTTTTGTTTTCAAAAATAGATATAAATATAATAATTTAGAGGCATACAATTTCTACTACTATTTCGTTCATGGTTTTGGTGGTTTGAATTGTTTTTATATCTTAAGAACCACATATTGTAATATTTTATGTGGATGATGCATGCAGTGATTGTAATATTTTAAAATTTAAAACTTTCTTTCTTTGAATGAGACATATAGTGATTGTAAAACTTTTTTAAGTCATTGATTATAATACTTTTTTTTTTTTTTTGAGAAAGTGCACAAGTTGAATTATATTAAAAATTTATAAAATTTTAAATCGTCAAACCGATTCATATCTATCCGCTAATCCACTTAATTTACATCCGCTAAATTAACGGATAGATGTAAATTAATTTTTTTTAATTTAATGACAAATTAAAAGTTATGTAACCACAACCGATCCGCGTTTCCCTCTCTCCTATCCAGTGGTCCAAACGCGGCGCATAGAGTTTATCTCTACGATCTTTCCTTTAGATGCCCTGTTCCAATCAGCCACGTGGTCCAAACTTTGGAACTCTCCCAAAAAAGACAACCAAACTTGACCCAAACACAACAAGACTAAAAGGCATAATTGTCACACACAGGCACATGGAATCAACACGGAATGACTTCAATTAGGACCTGCACGAGTCGCCACCTCCCTCCCAATAGAAAAAATTATTCATTGCAGACAACCCGTCCCTGTATCCCCTCTCTCTGTCAACTTCTTTATTTTAAGACAAATTATCAATACATCATTTAAAGTTTACTTAAAATATAAATTATTTTTATAATTTTAAAAATTATGAAAGTGATTATAATTTATTTTTATTTAAAAGTCTGTATCAATTTATTTAATATAATTTATGTTCATAGTTTTAAACAAAAATAATTTAAATAAGTTAAAAAAGATTGATTATCTAAAAGTTTATAGAGAAGTGCTTTAGCTTTGATTATTTGATTTGCATAAATCTTGTCCCGTCAAGTTTCTAATTTTATAAACAAATAATTTATTTTATTAATAAATTATCAAGTTAATTATGAATTTTTAATGATATTATATTTCAATTAATAACTAAAATAATTTTATTATTATATAAGAGAGTAATTAAGAATTTCATTTTATTTGTTAATTTCGTTAAATAAAATATTCTGAAAAAAAAACTATTTATAATTCTACGTAGAAGGTAAATGCTAACAAGTGTCTCTTAGGCATTATTTAATGTTGAAAAATGTGTAAAAAATGTCTTACAAATATGTAAAAATATTAAAAATGTATTAAAATCACTACAAGAAACGACACTTTTGGCGACCAAAATATTGGTCGCCAAAAGCCCAATTTTTGGTCGCCGAAACAATTAGCGACTAAATTTTTTTGTCGCCAAAGTGGTCGCCTATAAGCTGTCGGCGATAGTATTGGCGACTAAACTATTTTTGGTCGCTGAAAGTGAACCTTTTGGCTACTAAATTTTTGTTAGTCGGCAAAGGTTATCTTTTGGCGACTAAAATATTAGTAGCCAAAAGTAAGCATTTGGCTACCAAACTTTGAGTAGTCGGGAAAGGGTAGCTTTTGGCGACTAAATATTTAGTCGCCAAAAGTCTTCAAATAAAATAAATTTATTTTCAGCGACTAAAACTTTTTGTCGTAGATTTATTTTTAGTCACAACATTACTACATTTAGCGACTAAAGAATTTAGTCGGCAAAAAATTATTTATACCACAAAAAATATATTGTATTATACAAAAATTGTCTTTTACTTATACCACAAAAACACTTATTAATAATATCTTTTTGACAATCTATATTTTAAATAGTATATTTGTAATTTATATTTTATTTTATTTTATTTATTATTTTATTATAATGTGTTTTTCTCTCTCTAGCCGTTCTTATCAGGGTAAGGTTGGTTGGTACTCGTTGCATGGCCATCCATAAGTGCGGCAAATACCTCACCTCACCTCACCTCCACAGATAATATTATTTAATGTGTTTGGTTTCATATTTTTGAATTTACTTTTTTGAAGATTAAATTTTTTATTTTGTGTTTTTTTATTTTTAGTAAATATTTTAAAAATTTGAAGTATTTTTTTTAAAACTTTTTTGGATACACCTTACTTTGATGTATCTAAAAAGTAAAATACTTATGAAAAAATATTTCAAAAAATTAATAAATACACAAAAATACCAAAAATATACTGAATTTTTTTTATTTTTTTTATATTTTTGGTATTTAGTGAATTTTTGAAAGATTTTTTTACGAAAATTATACTTTTTAAGTGTATTTATGTTTGTTGTGTCTAAAAATTTTAAAAATTGCTTAAAATATTAAAAAAAATTCAGTAAAAACAAAAAAATACGAAAACTAAGTAACTAGAATTTTCCACAAAGTGTTTTAGAAAACCCAAACCAAGCAAAGTAATTATATTTATTTCCATTTTGACGTTAAATTATTACTAGCATATCACCTGGGCTATGCACGAGATAAAATAATATATTATTTAATAAAAATATAATAATTATATTTAATTTTTTATAATTTATAAAATAAAAGTTAAATGGAAGTTAACAAATTGGGATTTTCTTAATTGTTTAAAATTAAAAAAAAATTAGTATGAGATATTGATCATAAGACTTGTCACCAAAAATCTCGTTTTGCTTATATAAATGAGAGTATAAGATTCAATTTATGTAAATAAAACATTACACTTTTTCCTTTTTTTCTCGATTTGAGATTTTAAAATAAAAGGTAAATGAAAGCTAATCAATGAGAATTTTTTTAATTGTTTAAAATTAAAAAAAATCAATAATTTTAGAATGCGGGTTTGAAACTTCTAGAAGGCTTCTCCCTTAAGAAGATATCTATTCCCATTCTATTGTTTGGTGATAAGATTTGTTGATATATTTTTGCATGTATATTGTCTTTTTTATCAATAAAGCTTTTATTTTTCTGATAAAAAAAACATATAATGATAATTATCATTCAAATGTTTGGTTATGCCTATTAAACTCATAGGATGGAATAAATTTTTATTATTTATTTATTTTTTTAACAAGTTAGTAAACAAATAAATTAAAATTATATATACATTGTGATAATGTTGATAATTGTGGAAGTGATGATGTGAGTCGTAATAGCGGTGGCGATGGCGGTGGCAACATCGGTGGTGGCAATAGTAATGATCGTAGGATGGTGATAGCAGGTTGTTATGGCCTTAGTGGTGATGGTAAGGTGGTGTTGTGGTTGCGATGGTGGTGGTGGTGGTGGTGGTGGTGGTGGTGGCCATGATGACGGCCAACGGTAGTGAAGTGATGGTTCTCGCGGTAGTGATTGTGGTGGTGTGATGTTTATGATGGTGATGGTAGTAGTGGTAAGGCAATGGTCGTGATGGTAGAGACTGCGGTGGTAGTACAGTAATGGTTCTAACTACAGTGATAGTGGTGGTTTTATGGTTGTCGATGTGGTGGTAATGATTGTGGCAGTAATGGTGGTGGTGGTGGTAGTAGTGGCGACATCGATTGTATGGTGGTAGTAGTACGGTGGTGTGGTGGTTGTGGTGGCACCCATGGTGGTGGTAGTAGTGGTGGTGGCAGTGCTGGCGGTATGGTGGTGGAGTGGGTGGTAATAGAATGGAATGATTATAGTAGCTAAATAATAATATATATTTTTTTAAGTTGCAAGAAAAAAATAATAATAAAATTTTATAATAATTTCATGATAGAATAGAATGGCCATTCCTTAGGTTCAAGAAAAGAATAGATAGCATTTGGTAGAATTTTTTAAAAATGATTTGAGAATAGAGTTATATTTTGTATTTGTGAGTTTTAATATTATGATTTGAGTGTGCAAAATTTGTTTGGTTATGAGTTTTGAATTGAGTTTGAAATAAATGATGTGACATATGATATTTAATTCAAAAACTTACAACTCATAACCAAACACATAACCCAAAATCCTATTTAAAGCTCATAAAAAATTTAAAAAGAATTATGGAAATATTTTTTATTTAAAATATAAAAATAACAGGTGTAAAAAAAACCCGAACACTGTTCCGGTCAACCGTCGGACGTTCGGGTTAGCCAAATTTTCCCGCCTGGAAAGAAGTTTTCAAAAGTAAGTATGGAATTATAATTTGAAAACTCAAAACAAATACCATACTGAAATCAATGGATAGAAATGTGTTTGAAGAGCTTCTATTTTAACCCATTTCATCGTATCAAACGTGTTCTAAGAGTTATTATGATTATCAATAAAGTTCTCATAGCACTTTGACCACAAAAAAAAAAAAAAAAAAAATTGCGGGATTAATTTTACTTTCAATTTTTTTGATAGACAAAAAAAGGGATATGTAGATAGAATTTTTGTATTAGGGAAATTAGTAGGATATTTGAAAAATAATTATACTATAGATAGATTTTTTTCTAGTTGTGTGAGTGAATTTCCGATCACACTGCCCTCCTTAGTAATTCAGCTGTAGAACACAGGCAGAACAGATGGCACCTTGTTATCCTGCACAGAAAGAAAAGGCTCCGGCGGTGGTTCTTCCACCCGGGGACACTCTGAAGATCAAGTCAATATCTCTCAAAGATAATTCAATGCGTAAAGTACTGCTCAAGGCTTAAAATTGCGTACCTTAGACCCGCCGGGGGTGCCATTCTTTTATAGTTTAACTCCATCCCAGTCCCACTAGAAGTCTGACTTCTATGGACTCTAATTCCGGATTTACCTTGGCCTCTTCAAGAGATAAGGATAGACTCCCTAAGAGTGTTATCTATATCCATCTTGCAGTCTTTCTTCATTCTAGGACTCCTGTCCCTTATCCGCTTATCCCGGATTCCTGTATTCTCGCAGATAACCTCGGCCTAGCCGAGATCATTCTGGTATCTTGTCCAGGACACGTGACATCTCGGCTGACACTTCGGTGTCACCTCGGCCACGTGTTGGTACTCAGAAAATACATCCCCACACTAGTGCAATTCTGACACACACGAAGAAGTTGTACTAGATATAAAAAAGACTTGTACCATACATATAAGATAATTATACCATCATAAAAATATAAATATTCTTTCATTGTTTTACTTATTTACGATTTTTCCTTTTGTATTCAACTTTCAAGCATAGTTTTAAAAACTGGCCAATACACTACGTATCAACCGATACGTATCAGAAAAATAGGACACCACGACGGATACAGGCCGGTATACTGTTGAGATTGAAAATCGCAAGAGTATCGGTCGAGTCCCGGTACGTATCGGTCTGTAACTGTTACACAAGCTGCGACGGACTGATACTCTCCGGTTCAGATCAGTACGAGAAAGAAAAAGTTAAAAAACCTGTGAAATGATTTTAAAAATTTCACCGCCACAACATCCGATTCCCGATACGTACCGATCGATACTAACGATACCGATGTTCCGTAATTAATACCATTACATTACCCAATACCGCGATTTAAAACCTTGCTTTCAAGTGGAATTTGTCTTTAGTGTGCATTATGTGCCCGGAGCAGAAAGTATCAAACCTCCTCGTCATCTCTCTTTGGATTCTTTTTGTACATGCTTATCCAAATTTTGTTGTCTTGGTCCACCCTGATTTGTATCTATCTTGTATATTATAGTCATGAAAAACGATTTTTATAAAGAGGAGCACTACACCTAACAGATGTTTCCAAACATAATTCATCACTTAAAATTAAATGTATTAATTAATAATTTATTAAGCTCGTGTAATAACCATAATTTAATATTTTTAATAATTTAAGTAACCCTTAAAATATAAATTAAATTTACGAAAATATTAAGTTATATGAAACTTATTTAATTCTGACCGAATTTATAAATACTAAATAAAAATATCCATGTACATTATAATAAACTCACCATCCCTACTGTCACCACCGTTACTACCACCACCCCCACCACCACCACTATCACTACCACCACTACTATCAACGCTACTACTACTGCTACCACCACCACCACCACCGCCACCGCCACCGCCACCGTCACCGTCATTGCCATACCACCACCATTGCCATTGCTACTATTGCTACTACCATCACAATTACCACCATCTTGCCATGCCACCACTACCACTACCGGCCCACGACCACCATTTCTACCCCCACCACCACTACCGTCACCATCATGCTGCCATCACCACCACCACCACCATTATTACTACTACTACTTTTATCACAAATGTTATCATTGCCATTAGTACTATCATAATTTTACTACTACTATTACTACCGCTGCAACTACCACCACCATCGCTGCCGCCGCTATCATCATGCCATCATCATCACTACTACCAGCACAATCATAATATAAAAATTAAAATATATAATTTAAAAATAAAAAATTTTAAAATTAATCTTATACATATCAAACAATTTATTTTTAATTCTACACTTAATTTTTTATCAAACAACTTTTCAACATAAAAAATTCGACATTCAATTTTCGATACTAAATTTTCGATTTTCAGTTTTTAGTTTTATCAAACACCACCATACTTAAACTCTTACTAATAAACTTATTATAAATATACATGTCCAAATATCATTAGATATTTAAATATGATTACCTTTTTTAACAATCAATCATATTTGACCTTTTGTATTTTTAATAAGATTGTTATGTAAGTAGGAGGAGGATCTCACAGTTTAAGCCCGTTGGGCCCACCACGATTTTGGTGATTTGAACCGTTCATTTTATCGTGCACTTCGTGTATTTCATTCACAAATAAAATTTAAATAGATCCGATAACTGTAACTTGTTCAATTTATTGCATTTGTAATAATAAAAAATGTACGTTTTATTTTTTAAACACAATTGTCGTCCATTTTTTTTAGTGAAAATGTGATAAATTACACAAAATCTGAACTGGAGGGTGCTTTTAGGGCTAGTGGGGCCCACCATGGGTTCCGTTTTGACGATCTAAACTATTTATTTTGTTGTGTCCTTCGTATATTTCATTCACAAAAAAAATTAAAACGATCCGATAACTATAACTTGTTCAATTTTCCATGTTTTTTCACTAAAAAAAAAAATTTAACACTACAAGAATTAACACTTTTAGCAACAAAAAAATTGGTTGCTAAAAGTCTATTTTTGGTCGGCAAAAGTTATCCGCGACCAATTTTTTTGGTCGCTAGTTTGGTCGCCAATTGAGGGTCGCGGAAAGTAATTCGCGACCAAAATTTTCGTTGGTCGGGAAAAGTTGCATTTGCCAACTAAATTTTTGGTCGCTAAATATTTATTTACTACGACTAATCCATTTTGTCGCTAAAACACTTTGGTCGCGAAAAGTCGCCTTTTGCTGACCAAATTTCTTAGTCGCCAATTGACACATTTCGCGACCAAAAAGTTTGGTCGCCAATTGTGACATTCTGCGACCAAAATTAGTTTGGTCGCCAATTGTTACTTTTCGCGACCAAAACTGTTGGTCGGCAAAAGTGAGTTTCCACGACCAACAAAATTTTTGGTCGGCAATAGATGTGTTTTTTGCGACCAAAACTCTTGGTCGGCAATTGTCATTTTTTGCGAAAAAAAATAATTTATTTGTCGCGACTATGAATCGTGACCAACTAGTACCTCATTCATGGTAGCTGTTGGTAATGACATTCCTGATTATCTACTAATGAATCGTGACCAACCAAGAGATAAAATACACTCATTCAAGCCACGAAAACAAATACCGAAAGGAAGCAAACATATAGAAAGGAGATTGGAAACGAAACTCGTAGCAATATAAAACAACTATTGACATTAGTATCTGAAGGGTCGGTTCATTATTTCCTATCACATGTATAGTACTGATAACTTGAAAGGTCAATGTAAACAACATAAGGATTGCCAGGAGAAGAAACATCCTCATGTTAGGCATTGAAGCTTTTTAGAATCAAAAAAGAGAAGTATATGCCAGTTCAACAAGGATCCAAAGATCCAAAAAGGAAATAGGAGCCCACATGTAGAGTCATATCACAGTCTCAGCCACTTTGGTTTCACAGCTTTTTTGTCAATTGGCTTTTGCTCTAGGACAGCAGGGGAGATGGACTAGCCATTGCAAGCTCTGGGGCAGCTTCAGCTGGCTCTGCCTGTTCAGGGATGAATTCCAAGCCTTTCAGAGATAATACATCCTCTTGAAGGAATGGACCTGAGATTGTGGCACTTTCATCACCTGGAAAAAAAAAAAACCGATACAAGATTAAATCTAGGGCATTGGCCACTGCGAGTAAAGCAAAAAAATCAATGGAATAATAACACATGCCATGTTCACAACGATATGATTGATTCTTTTTTTTGGAAAATTAGAATCCACTCAGATATTCACCTCGAAGCCAAATTCTATCCACGCAGTCAAAAACTAACCATGTCGATATACCATAGTATCCACAATCCACAGAAGAGAAAAATATGCAAAACCTGAATTCCACCGTTAGAGATTCGATTTTGTACAAGAAATATTAGCCCAATTATGTTGGTTAAGCCATAAAGAGGAATTGCCTTTCACTTAATCTTCCACAAGTCAAACCAGGTCTCTACACGTTCCCTTCCATCAACCACATTCATTGGACCTGAGTTTTTTTTCTCATCAATTAACAAACAAATAAGACCGTAGATAATCAAGAATGTCATGGCTCAAATGACCATCAAATATTGCAAACAGACCAAGCTCATGCTCCTCAACTTGCTTGAATTCAGCAACAACATAATCTTCCATTGGGTGACTCGATTTTTCCTTAACCAAATGATAACCATCTGTTACGTGCTTTGACATCTTACTCTTCCCCTTTCCAGTGTCGGCAGATGAACCCAACCCAACTTTTTCAGTAAAAGATAAGCAAGCAACCATTGCGCATGAAAGAAAAACTTGATGAAAATTTGCCTAAAATAGTTACATTATAACTGAACAAACCAGTAAATGCACACTCAAAATTAGTAGCCCCAAATGATGAGATCAGACATATATCCAAGAGCATAATTTCTATTTGTTCTATGTTTTACTGTGTAATTTATCCAAAGGTAAAAAGGAGACGACACCATTATGTCCAACGAATTGCAGGAATCAAAAATAAAATGAGATGATGCTATTAAATATCATAACTTTTTGTGACAAGCATACTACATTTGATGAATTGAATTTGATAATTGATATATAAGCATACCTATCAACAACATCATTTATTTTCTTCTGGATAATTGCACCCTTCCTCGGTTTTTTGAATTAGTCTCTTCCATATAAGTGTCCATGACATGTATTTCAATTAGTCAATTCACATTCCCACTACCTGACACATTATGGTCATACATATATATAATACTTTATAAAGAAGAGATCAATACTCCAATGGTCATACAAAAGACAACTTTCAGGAGCATAAGATAAATAAATTATGAAAGTGTTAAGCCTATAAAATATAAACACCCAACAGCTTCAAAGTCATGATAAAAAATAATTAAAAAAATAGTAAATAAATAAAAAGGAGAAATAATAGATTTGAAGACGAACCTGAAGGTGAAGCATGAAGTTGTTTTGCACAGTCATTGCAGCTACCCAATAGTGCAGGAGGCAAACCTTCTTCCTTTTCTATTGTCCTATCTTCTTCTTCAATTGCCTCAAAAACACTTGCTCTAAGTTCAGCCTAGAAATAATCCATGTCAACCAAATATTAATGGAAATTTTTGCCCCAGCAGGTTTGTGAGAAGCATGTGAACAAAATTATCATTTGATATCAAACAGATATTGAGAGGGCAATTTATACGCAAATTGGGCCGAGCTGGGTATTGGGCCGTTATGGACCAAAGTAAAAGGGGCCGAGTGAAGTGGCCCTATGAGTTATTCCGGTTTGGAGAAGTGGCCTTGGGGGTTAGACCGGTTACACAGCCGAGGTGTTTAAGCCCGGCCACGTGACTTCTTATTTACACTCCGGTTGAGTAGAAATGGTGTGAATGTTTCGGTCTTCAATAGTTACTTCGGTCGTGGAATACGGTGAACCGGGGTAAGCTACGGTCCTGAAGGTAGTTCGGCTTAAACTCCCTTATGGATAGCTTGGTCTCAGCATGTGAAAGCCGTGGTAAAGGAGAGTAAAGTTAGGGCCGAACTAACATTTACTCCGGTCATTTGGAGCCCGGCCATAGAAGGACCATCTCACTTGGTTTAAGCAGTGAGGGGGGTGTTGGGAGATAAGCATTATCTTCCAGGAATTCGAATCCTAGGAGAACTCTACATGGAGGAGTTAGAGTCCTACTATGATTGTGCCATTCGAAACCTATATAAGCTCACCAATATCACCTATATAGAGGTAATGCAACTTTTGCTCCCTGACTACATTGAGCTTTTGCCTATTTCTTGCTTACTGACTTAGGCATCGGAGAGGTTTCCGGCATTCACCCGCCGGCCAGCTCATTTTGTGTTTTCAGGTGTTAAAACGACGACGTGCAGAAAAACATAGGCTTGATCAACAGGATTATACGTGAAGGTGAATCTCTTTCCCGTACAATTGGCGCCGTCTGTGGGAACAACAGACAAGAACAACCTCTTGATCAAGCATTTTCTCGCAAAATTCGATGGCGAACAACGAAGAACTGCCTCAGTCCGCCATTGACGGACAAACTCCAGACGGAGCCGTAAGGCGCGAAGGCCTACCTTTGGTCCCTCCCATGGCGAACCTGGAACCACGAAGACAAGATTCCAGGAGGGATGCCAGGGGTAGAAGGAGGAATAACAGCCCTCATCCCTCTCGTTCGCAGAGCCCAGAAAGACAAAGGCGCAGGGTAGATCCTCAAACTTTGGAGGATCGCGTCAGGGAACAAGACGAGTTGATACGGCAGATGGCGGCAGACATGGAAGCTCTAAAACGCCAGATGAAAGGAAAAGAAGTGGCGACAGGAGAGGGGCGCAACAACAAGACGCCCCATCGCCACTCAGAGGGTCGTAGTAGGAATTCTACACCCTC
Organism: Camellia granthamiana; assembly: GCA_036172215.1. Classification (NCBI taxonomy): domain Eukaryota; kingdom Viridiplantae; phylum Streptophyta; class Magnoliopsida; order Ericales; family Theaceae; genus Camellia; species Camellia granthamiana. Next base: position 92,790,045 of record CM069915.1, on the reverse strand, counting down.
CCAAGCAGAAAACAGAAGCCTCAAGACAGGCGACACGCAAGTTAGGTCTTCCAGGACTCGTCACTCCAGGTCTGAGAGGACGAGATCTGAAAGGTCTTACACAGAAGGGAGCACTTACTGGCCCTCGCATACGCACCAAACTAGGTCCAGACAGACCGAGATGCCCAGATCGTCCGACCTACGAACCGTGCTAGATGAAAAGGCACGATGCAGGGAGGACGCCAGGGCACGTGATCCACATAGAGTTTCTGCTTTACAGCGGTTGGCTCCTCGGACGCATGGAAGCGTCGAGGTCGGAATGCCACTACCGCGCCCGGCCTACGAACCAGCGGATAAGGCATTGGCGAGGCTGCAGACCTCACCATTCGTCCCAGCAATAGAGAACGCGCCTCTACCCTCAGGCTTCCTTCAGCCCAAATTCAATACATACGAGGGGAAGACGGACCCCTACTCGCACTTGAGCCACTTTCGCCAAGTCATGGCTGTATACCGGCGGAATGAGGCCTTAATGTGCATCCTATTCCCCTCAAGCCTTGGTGACCTTGGCTTGACTTGGTTTGAGAAACTCCCAGAGGGCAGCATAGCCTCCTGGGCGCAATTGGCAGAAGCATTTGTCACAAGATTCAGAACAAACACTAAAACCCCAGTGGAGATCGACCAGTTACTCTCCATTGACATGGGTGAGAAGGAAACTTTACGATCCTACAACAGTCGTTACTGGGAGACATTCAACCAGATTGGGGACTGCCCAACCAATCTCGCCATTGCGCAGTATAAAAGAGGACTCCCAGTTGGGAACAGACTGAGGGATTCTATAACCATGACGCCACCTCTTACCATGGAAGCCCTGATGGAAAGAGTGCATCAGCACATCAGGGTGGAAGAAGATGGCGCCCGTGCCAAAGCAAAGTCTGGCACGACCGCAGCACCAGAAAAGAAGGCCTCAGCAAAGGTCAATGCGGTAAATCGGCCGAACAAAAACGGGCGTGGTAGACGGGACAACGGAGAAGATAAGGACGAAAGATGGTTGAGAATCCGCACTGCCATCACCACGGTCTTCAAAAAGCCGATCTACCGAATACTTAGCGAGATTCGAGACGAGCCTTTCGTCAAGTGGCCAGCCAAGCTAGGCGAGGCACAGAAGGACTATGACGACAGATCACGGTGCACCTTCCACAAAGAAAAGGGGCACCAAACTGAGAACTGCACCCCATTGAGGCAGCACTTGGAGGAATTGGTGGCGGCAGGCCACTTAGACAAATACATTGAAGGAGGGGCACAGCCGGCCCCCCAGGACCATAATAACCCCAATGGGATGCCGATCGATGCTCCACCTCAAGGCATCATCAACGTTATACATGGAGTTTTCGAACCTGAGCGTGTATGTGAGCTCAGAGGTTCGATCAAAAAGGCTGAGCACTTGAGGGAGGTGCTAAGTGCCCAACCTGTCGTCAAGAAGGGGAGGACAGAGGCCACAAATGTTATGTCTTTTTCGGATAAAGACTTGGACAGAATATATTGCCCCCACAATGATGCCCTGGTCGTCACTCTCCGAGTCAAGGATTTTGACGTCAAGCGGATTCTGATTGACCAGGGTAGTTCGTGCGAAATCATGTACTATGAGACGTTTAAACAATTGAAGCTGCAAGATAAAGACTTAGCACCTGCAGTGTCACCCTTGATTGGATTTAACTCGATGCCAGAATGGCCAGTTGGCAAGATCATCCTTCCAGTCAGAGCCGGGAGTGTGACGAAGCAAGTTGAGTTCTGGGTGTTAAAGGTCCTATCCACCTATAACATCATCTTGGGCAGAACATGGCTGCATGCCATGCGCTCGGTGGCGTCATCCTACCACCAAGTGATGCGGTTCCCAAACGACACCGGAGTAATAGAGGAAGTCTATGGAGACCAAATCATGTCCAAGCAATGTTTCGTCACAGTGAATGGAAGCCGCGCTGCGAAGGGGTATGTTCATTCGGTGGAAGAACCGGAGAGTAATGAACTATTCGCAGACGTCGGTAAAGCAGCAAGCCAGAAAGCGGTGGAAGACTTGGTGGAAGTCAGAATAGATGAAAAGAACCCGGATAAGTTCTTTCTGCTCGGTTCGTCGTTGTCCAGCGCTGAGAGGTTAGAGGTCTTGGAATTTTTGACCTCTAACATCGAAGTGTTTGCCTGGACTCCATACGACATGCCAGGCATTGATCCCAACTTCATCTGCCATCAACTCAATGTCCACCCATCTGCCAGGCCAATCATTCAGCGCACCCGCAGATCGGCACTCCACCACGCCGAGATAGTGGCAGAAGAAGTGGGAAACTTGTTGGAAGCAGGGGCAATCAGAGAGGTGCACTACCCTAGATGGATCTCCAACACAGTTGTAGTGCCAAAAAAGAATGGCAAGTGGCGCGTCTACGTCGACTATAAAACTGTCAACAAAGCATGCCCTAAAGATAGTTTTCCTCTAACACGGATTGACCAACTGGTAGACCTGACGGCGGGGCACAACCGACTTAGCTTCCTGGATGCATACAGGGGCTACCACCAGATCGCAATGCATGAACCGGACCAGGAGGTCACATCTTTCACCACACCAAGAGGACTCTACTGCTACAAGGTCATGCCCTTTGGCCTAAAGAACGCTGGGGCGACATTCCAGAGAATGGTCACCAAGATGTTTGAGCCGTTGTTAGGCAGAACAATGGAAGCTTACATCGACGACATGGTGGTCAAGAGCAAGGATGAAAATGACCACCTCAAGGACCTAAGTGAGATGTTTGAGATTCTGAAGAAGCATAAGTTACGCCTCAACGCGTCGAAGTGTGCATTCGGAGTAGGATCAGGCAAATTCTTAGGCTTCTTGGTGACCAACCGAGGTATAGAAGCGGATCCTTCTCAGATCAAGGCAATTCAAGATCTGGAGAGACCAAACTCAGTAAAAGAAGTACAGCATCTCACCGGCATGGCAGCCGCGCTCAATCGGTTCATTAGCCGATCGTCAGACAGGCTACGACCATTTTTTCATGCCCTCAAGGCCAAGTTTGAGTGGGACGAAGAATGTGACCGAGCTCTGGAAAGCTTGAAGGAATACATGTCTTCTCCACCACTACTTGTAACACCAATTCCTGGAGAAGAACTCTTCCTGTACCTGGCAGTCTTACAGCACGCAATCAGCGCAGTGTTGGTCCGTGCAGAAGGAGTCCAACATCTGCCCATCTACTATGTTAGCAAGACACTACTGGGCGCCGAAACAAGATATTTGCCACTGGAGAAACTGGCACTGGCCTTGATGATGGCCGCAAGGAAGCTACCACACTACTTTCACGCTCACACCATTGTTGTCCTCACAGCCTTCCCACTAAAGGCTTTGTTTGAAAGGGCGAACTTCTCTGGGCGAATTCTGAAGTGGGCAGTAGAGTTGGGACAATACGACATCAAGTTCCAACCTAGAACCGCAATAAAAGCTCAAGCATTGGCGGATTTTGTCGCAGAGTTCACTCTTGGGAGTCATCATATCTGCCTAGTCGACCTGACTGACTCAACCGAACTAGGGACGGAAGTTGACGTCGGAATAACGCAACCCCTGGTATTGGTTACTCAGACAAGTCCTAAGGCAGACCGGAGTAATACAAACAAGGAAGAAGTAAACCATGCTATACCAAGTCCAGACTCGCCAACAAAGAAAAACTTGGTGCAACAAGGCGACAAGGGACAGGCAGCAGGCCTGGACTTAGAAGAAGAAGTCAGCAACATGGAAGATCCCAAGGCATCATCCGATCCCTCCACTTGTTGGAAGTTGTTCGTTGGAGAGATGTGGAAGCTCTTCGTGGATGGAGCATCCAACCGACATGGAGCAGGACTTGGCATAGTCCTCATCTCTGCAGACGGCCTGGTAGTGGAGCAGGCAATCAACCTTGGCTTCCCAGCATCAAACAACGAAGCGGAGTATGAAGCGCTTCTTGCAGGTCTCAAATCGGCATTCTACATGAAGGCCACCGAGCTAATGGTTTACAGCGACTCCCAGCTGGTGGTAAACCAAATATCTGGTGACTATGAGGCAAGGGATGACAGAATGGCTAAGTACCAAGAGCTGATCAGAACCGAAATCAAAAAGTTTGAGGTGGTGAGGATAGAACAGATCGGCAGGGATGAGAACAGCAGAGCAGACGAACTAGCGGGTTTCGCTTCAATGGCAGATACCTCCATCCCACATCCTCTATTGATCGACTACCTGCCTAGACCAAGTATCGAAGACCCAGAAGCAGAAGAAGTATGCTGCGCCGATCTAGGTCCTTCTTGGATGGATCCTATCATCTTGTTCCTGAAAGACGGCATCTTACCCGAAGACAAAAAAGAAGCCAACAGAATCAGAGCAAAGTCGCAGCGATTTTGGCTCTCTCCATCCTTGGCATTATACAAGAAGTCATTCACAGGACCTTACTTAAAGTGTGTGCACCCCAGCAAAGTGGAAGCCTTCCTGTTCGAAATACATGAGGGTGTATGCGGCAGCCATCAAGGAGGACGATCATTGGCATACCGAGCTATTTCACAAGGATACTGGTGGCCGTACATGCAAGCGGATTCAGAGAAGTATGTCAAAAAATGCGAAAAGTGTCAGAAGTTTGCGCATCAAATACACCAACCGGCCAGAGAACTTCTACCTCTCACTAGTCCATGGCCTTTCGCAATGTGGGGCTTAGACATAGTGGGACCGCTCCCAACAGCACCAGGCAACAGGAAGTTCTTTCTTGCGGCAACAGACTACTTCACAAAATGGGTGGAAGCAGAAGCCTTGGCGTCAATCAAGGAAAAAGATGTGAAGAAGTTTGTCTGGCAGAACATCATCACTCGCTTCGGCATACCAAAAGCACTGATCTCAGACAACGGCACGCAGTTCGACGGTAAAATTTTCAGAGGCTTTTGTGAGGAGTACAAGATAGAATTCTACAATTCTACACCGGCGTATCCCCAAGCGAATGGACAAGCAGAAGCTTCAAACAAGGTAGTCTTGGATGGACTGAAGAAAAGACTAGAGAAAGCTAAAGGCAAGTGGGCAGAAGAACTCCCTCATGTTTTATGGGCTTACCGCACCACGCCTCGGCGATCAACAGGAGAAACACCATTCTCCTTAGCTTACGGCATGGAAGCAGTCATCCCATTAGAAGTCGGTCTCCCCACAATTCGGAGTGAAAACTTTGATCCAGACTTAAACGCCGAAGCAATAGCATTAGAACTTGATCTCTCGGAAGAAAGAAGAGACAGAGCTTTGGTTCACATCGCCTCCTACCAACAAGAGTTGTCTAGAAAGTACAACAAAACGGTGCATCCAAGACAGTTCAATATCGGCGATTGGGTACTTCGCAAAGTGATGGGAAACACCCTGGTTCCAGGAGATGGCAAGTTGGGACCGAATTGGGAAGGACCTTACAAAGTGGTCGGCTTAGCAGGCAAAGGGGCATACCACTTGGAAGACAAGGACGGCAAAGCAATCCCAAGGCCATGGAACACTGCTAATCTTAAATTGTTTTATTTTTAGCTTTTTTCCTTTCAAGCATGTGTAATTTTTTTTTTCCTTTCTCAATAAAACAAGTCGATTCTTTTCAGCATGGTTGTTCATTTTTCTGTAAAAGATAGTTTTGATGAGTTAGGTGCAGTGTAAAACTATATTCTAAGTTGGCTGGAAAAACCAACTTAGAGGTTGGCTGGATTAAACCAACACCCTTCCTAAGCCCAGGATAAGGATCCAGGCTGCAGGACGTTTGGCCGGAATAACCAAACACTTTATTCTGAGTTGGCTGGAAAAACCAACTTAGAGGTTGGCTGGATTAAACCAACACTCTGTACTCTTCAGCCGAAGTATGAGCACGGCTGAAGAGTGGTTGGCTGGACTAAACCAACACTGTGTACTCTTCAGCCGAAGTATGGGCACGGCTGAAGAGTGGTTGGCTGGATTAAACCAACACTCTGTACTCTTCAGCCGGAGTATGAGCACGGCTGAAGAGTGGTTGGCTGGATTAAACCAACACTCTGTACTCTTCAGCCGAAGTATGAGCACGGCTGAAGAGTGGTTGGCTGGACTAAACCAACACTGTGTACTCTTCAGCCGAAGTATGGGCACGGCTGAAGAGTGGTTGGCTGGATTAAACCAACACTCTGTACTCTTCAGCTGGAGTATGAGCACGGCTGAAGAGTGGTTGGCTGGATTATACCAACACTCTGTACTCTTTGGCCGAAGTATGATATATCGGCTGAAGAGTGGTTGGCTGGATCAAACCAACACTCTGTACTCTTCAGCCGAAGTATGGGTATAGGCTGAAGAGTGGTTGGCTGGATCAAACCAACACTCTGTACTCTTCAGCCGAAGTATGGGAATAGGCTGAAGAGTGGTTGGCTGTATTAAACCAACACTCTGTACTCTTCAGCCGAAGTATGGGTATAGGCTGAAGAGTGGTTGGCTGGATCAAACCAACACTCTGTACTCTTCAGCCGAAGTATGGGAATAGGCTGAAGAGTGGTTGGCTGTATTAAACCAACACTCTGTACTCTTCAGCCGAAGTATGGGTATAGGCTGAAGAGTGGTTGGCTAGATTAAACCAACACTTTGTACCGGTCGGCCGAAATATGTTATATCGGCTGAAGAGTCGCTGGCAGGATTAAACAAACTGTGTACTCTTGAGCCGAAGTGAGTTATATCGGCTAAAGAGTGGTTGGCTAGCAAGTTAGATAGTTAGACCGAGATCACAGTTAATGAAAAATTCATTGCAAGTATGAGCATACACACACAAAACCGGAATAAAAGTTCAAGAAATTTTCATTAAAAGTGCAAACGCAAACCAAGTACAAATTTGGGAGCCACAACCCGGTTACAAAAGTTCAGAACAAAAGAAGAGAAATGAAAAATCAGCGGAGAAGATCATCAAGCTCGGCATCGAATTCCGCATCATCACTTGTTGGGAGCCCGGTGTCAACTGGGAGAACGGTTTGATCTGGGAGCTCGGTCACGGCTTGAACTTCGGTTTCTGTTGGCTGTGTGTTGTCAACCAGCAGCTCGTCAGTTAAGTCCTCAATGACCGGCTCCAACCGAACTGCCAGATTGTTTGATTGTTCGTTGACAGCCGGGGTAAGAGTTTGCTCATCTTCATCAGACTCCTCATCATCATCCTCATCAGAGCCTTGGCCTTCGAGAAATTGCCTCTGCAGATCGGCAGCGTACTGCGAGAGCGAGGCCGGAATAACACAAGCCGGAGCATTATAAACCTCGGTCTCAGCCCTGCAGCCGAGCTTCTCCACAGCACTCCTCCAACCGCACTTAAAGAATAAGTCCTTGGCGGCGTTGCACTGGAGGGTGTATGCGTCCTCGGCATCTTTAAAGCCTTGTTTCTTGGCTTCCTTGACGTCCTCCTTCAGCTGGCTTATTTCGGCCCCTTTCTGCTTTTCAATCCTGGCCAGAAGGCGCAGGTACTTGTCCTTCGCTTCGGCAGCAACCTTCTTCTTTTCGGCTTCAACCGAATTTGTAACTTCGGTCAGCCGATCATTTTCTGCCTGGAGTTCGGCCAGTTGCTTTTTGGCCTCCTCCAGCTCGGTCCTTTTTGCTTCGGCCTCCGCCATGGCCTCCCTGGTGTTCCTCCTTAGCTCCAGCACTTTCCTGTGTGTGATGTGATTTTTCTGGATGGCCTGCAAAGAGGAAGTAACGTTAGCCGGACTGAAAGTTGGAACAAATTACGCAGAAAAGGACTGTACTACTTACCAGAATCATGGACTTTGTTGAAGACCGGATTGCCTTCAGCTCGGTGTTTAGCTGCTTTTGGTGGTGCTCCATGTCTTTGGGAAGACAGACACTCTTGGCAAGGTTGAATGCTAACAAGTGGTCTTTCTCAGAGACGATTGAGTCAGTTTCTTGGATATCTCGGTCGGCAAAAGTAAGGTTGGGAGCCCATTTGGATGATGCAGCTCGGTTGGAGTGCTCCGGTTGGATTCTTGGCTGGGGGCTGGGAGGCTGGATTGGTGGTTGAACGATCTCGTCCTCATCAACGAGTTGTTGCTCGGTTTGGCTAGTCCGGGCACGCTTGCGTTGGCGAGATGAGGATGGTTGTTGCGATGGAAGAGCTACCACGGTCTCAGCTGTTCGACCGGTTTGTGGTACCTCGGCTGGTGTTGTCTCGGTTAAAAGGGCTTTCAGCCTGTTCTTCTTTGCCATTTCTTGTTCGGCGGTTAATGGCACCAAGATGATTTGCGCCAAGTTTGGGTCCGGTTCCGGTGCTTCTTCGAGCAGGAAGTCAGTCACCTTTGCTTTTCGGCGACCGGAGTATCGGTAAGTTGGTTCGAATTTGAGAAGTTTAGCCCAACTTCTTTCCCGAACTCGTAGTGCGGCGCGCAAAAGGTCGAGGTTGGGGTAGCTGTAGTTTGAGTGGATATGGGCTTTATCTGCAAATAGAAAACAAGTGTTAGTTCGGTTCAGAGCAGAAAGCCGAAGTACAGAGAAGAGGGAAAATATGAAGTGCAACCGAAGTATGTATACCGGGCTCTCCCATCTTCCAGTTTATTCTCCAGCCTGGAATCTGGGCTTGATGGTCTTCAAAGTTCCCAGAGACCCAAAAGAAGTCGTCGTCATTTACATCTTTGTCCGGTGTGTGTTTTATTATTTTTTCTCGGCCTCGGCGTATTCTCAAGTAATAGCACCAGCCTTCATTCTTTGATCCTAATGAGTACTGGTGGAATATTTCGGCTAAGCCTAGGTTTAGTCCGGTTTGACGGTTTAGGGCGTCTATGCCCATTATTATTCGGTATGTGTTGGTGGAGAGTTGGGTTGGGCAAAGTCTGGTTTGCCTAAGGAATTCACAGATTAAAGGCTGGACGGGGAATCGTAGTCCGGTCTCTACTATGGACTGAATGGTAAAGGGGACAAAGCCCTCGTTATTCCATGGGGCGACATCTCGGTCTGCCAGGGAAAGGTGTACGTCGTCTGGTATACGGTGGTCCTTTCGGAATTCGGCCAGACCACCTGGGGTTTCTACCAAAAACCTATATTTCCCCATTTATTGTATAAATTATGAATAAGTTATCTCGGTTGATAGAGAGTGCTCAGTAGCTCGGTTGAGCGCAGTGGAGTGCCTGGCAACCTAAGTCTGCAAAGTGAAAAACACGGTATTAAGCACAGATCATCGACCGTGCTACAAAAGCAAAACAAGAAAAGAAGACTTATTGCGGCTGCAAAGGGTGCTACAGGATTTACTTCGGTTCCTAAAACGTGTGTGTTATCTCGGTTCGGCTGGTTTTTGGTGATCACAGTTCTAACTAGGCGTTTGTTACTCCGGTTGGGGTCAGGGGGGAGCTTCTGGTTCGGTTTGGAAACTAAAAGCTGGCTTAGCCCCTAGGCTTGCCTTGGTCAAGGGGCAGCTTCTAGTTCGGTTTGGAAACTAAAAGCTGGCTTAGCCCCTAGGCATACCTCGGTCAGGGGCCGAGATTTTCTAGTTCGGCGCACCTTTGCTTCGGCTAATTGTGAATCACGTGGTGATTTATTGAAGCTACAGAGGTAAGAGCAAGTGCCAGTCCGGTTCTAGTTTTCCTACATCATTGTATAGCACAAACAAATTCCTAGTTCGGTTGGATATATCTTTTGGATCAAATAGGTGTTCTACTGGTTATTACTTGAAGATTCATGAAGTTTAAGTGTTCTTACGTAGTTTTTCCAGAAAATATGAAGCTAGCAACTAAAAGGTGTTTTGTAAAAACACACAAAGCAAAGCATGGTGAAACAGAGGAATACAAAAGTAAGTTTATGATGCTTACCTAGTAGAGAGACTGAGGATGGAAATGGAAACAACAGCAACGAAAACACGAGCTCAGAAAGTTTGAAAAAATTGAAGAAAGGGAGCTCAGAGACGAGGAAGAGAGAGAGAATAGTAGCAGTATGTGATTCAAGGTGAAGTGAAGGGTTTTTTGTTTTGATGGTTGAACCTTAAGGCGGGAATTGTTCAAAAATTTCAGAGTACGAGGGCGGCGCGACAGTTGGGATTGACCAATAGGGGCTTGCCACGTGTCATTGGAATGTGGAGCGCTTCAGTTGCTGTGATTGAAGAGACGTTTGACCGGACGTGCTTAGCTCGGCTTAAGCTTAGTTCGGCTAGAGAAACTAAAAAGGTTTTTAGCTCGGCCGGAGCAGCTAAAGGATTGTAGCTCGGCTGGATAAGCTAAAACTTTAGTTCGGTTCGTAGACAGGTAATCCCAATCATGCTCTGCAGATGGAATTAAGGGGCAATTGAGAGGGCAATTTATACGCAAATTGGGCCGAGCTGGGTATTGGGCCGTTATGGACCAAAGTAAAAGGGGCCGAGTGAAGTGGCCCTATGAGTTATTCCGGTTTGGAGAAGTGGCCTTGGGGGTTAGACCGGTTACACAGCCGAGGTGTTTAAGCCCGGCCACGTGACTTCTTATTTACACTCCGGTTGAGTAGAAATGGTGTGAATGTTTCGGTCTTCAATAGTTACTTCGGTCGTGGAATACGGTGAACCGGGGTAAGCTACGGTCCTGAAGGTAGTTCGGCTTAAACTTCCTTATGGATAGCTTGGTCTCAGCATGTGAAAGTCGTGGTAAGGGAGAGTAAAGTTAGGGCCGAACTAACATTTACTCCGGTCATTTGGAGCCCGGCCATAGAAGGACCATCTCACTTGGTTTAAGCAGTGAGGGGGGTGTTGGGAGATAAGCATTATCTTCCAGGAATTCGAATCCTAGGAGAACTCTACATGGAGGAGTTAGAGTCCTACTAGGATTGTGCCATTCGAAACCTATATAAGCTCACCAATATCACCTATGTAGAGGTAATGCAACTTTTGCTCCCTGACTACATTGAGCTTTTGCCTATTTCTTGCTTACTGACTTAGGCATCGGAGAGGTTTCCGGCATTCACCCGCCGGCCAGCTCACTTTGTGTTTTCAGGTGTTAAAACGACGACGTGCAGAAGAACATAGGCTTGATCAACAGGATTATACGTGAAGGTGAATCTCTTTCCCGTACAGATATATTTTAAATTCTAATATCAAGCAATTACATCTAAACACAGAATTAAAAAAATATAACAGATCTTGAATTCATGAGAAAATAACATCCACAACATGTTCAATTGGAATGTATTCACATCACCCCCAACAAAAAAAACAAAAAACAAAAAAAAGGAACCAAAACACAATCTATAAACCATCATTTTAAGACAGCATAACACACTATACCCTCCAAGCTTAATTTATCACTATAACAGCAGATTATGTACTGCAGCCTCCCTTGTGACAATCTTACCAAGCAAAGCTACCCAGCAGAAAATGAGTTTTTGAAGCAACAATATCAACAAGTGGAGAGGAAGGCACATCACCGAGGATGTGAATTGCAATGGTAGACATAGCCATACTTGGTTTAACTCAATGAAGACATACGTAATTCACCTATAGAATGTTATTACTAAGTTTAACCAAACTTTTCAGTGGTTAACATAATGGGAAATAAAATCAATAATACAAATCTTATTTCCATTAGATGTAGGGTGCACTACATCTAATAATACAAATCTTATTTCCAATATCAAAGAACAACCTTGCACTTAAAATAAAATATATAAAACAAAGGGTGATTAGTAAATGAAACAGGGCCATTAAAGTTTCATGAAAACAATACCAATTCCTTGCTAGACATGGAAGAAACATAATCCAGAGGTTTTTAGTCAGGGATTATTTTTATTCTTACTAGTGTTCTTCTTGAAGGGAAAGAAGCTAGCTTTTGCAAGGCTTCCTTCAAGTCTCCACAGCCATTGATAGTGGCCAGTTCATGTAGTCCTTCAGCAGCCACTAAGATTGTTATCTAAAATTTGAAATATTCAGGAATGATAATACAATCTTCTCGTCACAGAATTATTTTATATACTAATATAAAAAATTCTGCTAGAGCGGTGATGGTTCAATAGTTATATGCATACAGGCCATAAAAGACCTAAGCTGATTCTGTAAGCACACAGCCATAGTTTTTAATTTTATAAGCTTCTTCTATGCTCTGCTGTAGGTTAGCAAGATGAATACTAACTTCGAAAAATTAAATTCAATTACGATGTAACTTGAACCAACTTTAGACTGAGTAGCATTGCTAAAATTCCAAGTGTTGACAATTTTTCCACTTCCACCTTTCATATGACAAACAAACTACTGGTCATAGTGTATCAGGTCAGCCCTTCTTCTTCATGACAAATATTATAAATATTGATAATTAAAATTATAAACTTTTTCATGAAATTGTAATAATCTTTAAAAGTCACCACTGAAAGGTAATTTGCCCTTCTTTTAACTCCCTTTCAATTGAAATTTAAATAATAAAATCTTATTTTCTTGTAATTTTTTTGAAAAACTTTCTACTAGCCAAAATTCATGGTCAAAGTAGGAAATAGAATAAGTTTACAGTTAATAATTTGACAACAGGAAGAAGCCAATGTGTAATGTCACAAGCAAAGATAAATGAATTTCAGTATAATGGTTCAAATAAATAAAACCACTTTCCTCTTTGTCATTTGATGCACTACTATTAGACCTTGAATCAACATCAAGCCAATCCTGAAGAAGCATAGAATCTACTATGGTAAACACCAGAAAAGGGAGACACAAATCAATAAGAAACAAACAACACAACTATCCGGGAGCAAGAGAAAAGAAGTTTGACCTTGGGATTTGTAACAATGACTCCAAATGCAGTGAAAGTATCATAGAAAAGTTTCTCATCCAAATCCTACAAAGAAAATCAGAGCCAGGTTTGAAATTGAAAAACTGTGTCATAGGCATATAGAAGTATACAAGGCATGAAAATACATTCGAGTGCATCAAATTTCTTACAGGATCAAGGTTTCCCACAAAAAGGTTAGCTCCAACATCCAAGCTCTTTTTATCTTGAGACGCCTAGAACCCAAAAACAACAAGATAAAACTATTGATCAGATTTTAAATCTAATTCAAACAAAGGCTCTGAAAGTCAAACCATGAAATCATTAAGTCAAATCATGAAATCAGTAATATGTCAACAAATATTACAAGCACTAATAGTTTAACAAAGTTGATGGGAAAGCCTCTGAATGAAGTTCTGAGAAATGGGTCTAGAATTAAGCTATGCCATATTTTGACCATTAAAACGTAAAAAGAATTCCTAAAACCAGCCCATAAACACCTGACATGAGACGACCCCAAGTCAATAGTACAATCAGAAGGCTTCAGCTCATTTGGATTTGGTTGTTATCACACCAGCATTTTCAACCATCTAAGGCAAAATCTGAATTCTTGGATGTCAAATATAAACGTATGTTTAGAAATTATTAAACTACCTCTCCATATGCAGATACGATTCCATTTTTCTTTTCTTTTTTTCTCCCTTTCTTTCATTTTTTTATTTTTCTAAAGAATCCTCTTGTAGTCCTTCCCTGTCCCAAATCAAAAGATTCAGTTTGATGCATATTTTATGCTTATTTTGTTCACAAGAAACTCACTTTATGCTCAATGAAGTCATGGTAGAGGTGCTCCAGACATAATAAATGTACAATTATACACTGTTGATGCTTACATGAATGTGAGGAATTATCCAACTTGACAAGGTCTAGTGTCTTGTTCTTACTTATTCCCTTAATTCTCCCCAATTTTCTGAAGATCCAAAGCATGTAACATTACATCCTACTTAGAATTAATTCCTGCTCTAGTTTAAATGAACTAAAACTATATTATCTCCAAACAAATTATGCAAAGGCTATGCAGACGAGGAACTATGAGAGGAAGTAAATGCCTCTACATATCAACTATAACAAACATAGAAGCAAAAATCACTGAACCAATTTAAGTGCCAATTTGGAGCCTCAACAAATTTCCGCATTCTGACAATATTTATTTTTTTAAATAAAAGATAAAAAGTTGAGGGCATACTATTTCTGTAGCATCTACTCGAGTTCCAATAATCTTTAACCGAACTTCACTTTCCTTCTGAATCTTAACCTGCGAAGGGCCAACGAGATCAATTTTCAAGCATAGATCAATGAACTCCAAAATTCAAAAAAATCATTTTTCCTGTGGAAGTAAATAGAGACTGATACATACCGATCCATCTGATGTTGTGTAATTAGGCATATCTCCACATTGGAATTCCATATCATCTGGTATCAACTAAAAACAATAGAAGAGTACATTAAGGTGCATATAAAATGGATACCATAAATACATACTCGAAATGTATTAAATGTATTCATCATCCTCTGTTTATGGCTTCAAAAATCCTGCAGGAAAAAATATATATATATATATATATGTGCATTAAATTTGGCAGGAAGTATTCTATGGGAAAAAATAAAACCTAAAGAGAAGGAGTACTAGAACACGAATATTTCAGGTTAGGAAAACTTATTCAAATGAAATTTGACATCATTGATCATTGAAGCTCTGGTTATCTAGTGAAAACTTAAGTCAAACCAATTCAAACTTTGTTAGGAAAACTTAGGTCAAACCATGAAATCATTAATTCAAACTTTGTTAAACTAATTCAAACTATTAGTCAAACCTAGAAATTCCATCAACTCACAATCTACTGAATTAAAATAGCAACAATTAAGTTTTACATATTTCCAAACTAATATTTATCGCAGTATTAGTTATTGATAATTTGTCTTTGTTATCATGAATATGACATATTGTACTTTTATTGAATAATTTGAATGGCAGAACACTACATAAATTATTGTAGTTTTTTTTTCTTTTTCTTTCCCCTTTTCTGAATAATTTGTAATGCGTAGAGCCTTTTTTTAAAACCTAATTATTAAGTTAAAAAAGAATCTGTTGAAACATTGAGTTCTGGTTTGATATGAGTGCAAATATGTTGCATTCAGACTATGATAGGATCATCAAGAACATTGAAAGAGGGGAGGCTAGAATTTCTCGTAAGGATGAGATAATGAAAGCAATTGGGAAGAAGTTGGATAGATACAAGAACCCATGGCTTGAATTGAAGATCCAGTATGGTCAGAACAAAGGGAAGCTGTACAATGAAGAATGTGATCGTTTCATGGTAATTTTTTTTTCAAAAAACCTAAATTCTTTTGGTGCAGAGGGCATGCTCTGCTGGTCTATTATATTCAGTCATGTTTATCTAATATAAAACACTGATTGATCAATCCAAACTTATCAATAAAAAACAGAGATTAAAATTCTTCAAAACATTGATTGAAAACCCTAGGAGAATAATCGATGAGAAGGAAGAATTTGAGAGAGATATATACATATATACAGAGCTTGAGATTTTCTTAAGCGATGGTGCTCACCTTAGTAGATGATGGTGCTCACTCTCCTTGCCGGACGAATCTGAGATTGAATCACCGAGCTGTGAAATCGAGAGAGAACTTCGAAATTGCCGAATGAATATGAGATTGAATCACCGAGCTGAAGAAGGTTGAACTTCGAAATCACCTTCAATCGATCAACAGATCTTCAATCAGTCTGATCTAAGAATGATAAAGTAGATAAAACCTAGCATACCTGAATCGAATGATTCCATCAGTAAGTAGATAAAAGCTAGCTTGAGATTTTCTGAAATTCAATTCCCGCCCCAAGTCGTTTCAAATTTCCCCCCAAATTTTTGGCGACCAAACTCTCAAATTAGTCGCAAAAACAGGTTCTTTTAGCGACAAATTGTTTTAGTCGCCAAATCTCAATCAACGGCGATTAAAATATTAGTCGCTAAAAGTAGTAATTTGGCGACTAATTTATTTTGGTTGCTGAAAATAAGTTTTTCGCGACCAAATTTTTGGTCGCCAAAAAATATGTGACCTTCCGCGACCAAATTTATAGTTGGTCGGCAAAAGTATACCACTTTCTGCGACCAACATATTTTTTGGTCGCCAAAATATAACCTTCTGCGACCAATAATATTTGGTCGCCAAACATAATGATCATTCGCGACTAATTAATATTTGGTCGCCAAATATCATTTTTTTGCGACTAAAATTTTTTTGGTCGGCAAAAGTGGTCGCAAAATGTATAAATTCTTGTAGTGTAATGGCAATTGTATTTTGAAAAATAAATCATACATTTTTTTATTACAAATGTAATAAATTGAAAAATTACTGTCATTTTTCTATAAATTTCATACTAATGTTGTCACAAAGATAGTTTTATAAAATTTGAGAATAATATTGAAGGTTTTCATCTGAAATGAAGGGATGGGAAGAAATAAGTTTATTCTTTATAAAATTTTTATTTATATATATATTATTATTATTTGTTGTTTGATGGAGCATTCCATATCTATCTATATAAGAGGCTCCTCGGCTTGTATTTTTACCATTTCTTCCCAAAGTGTACTGATTTTGTGTATTATAGAATAAACAAGAGTGATACAAACACTACAACAAAATGCACATTTGGCGATTAAATTTTTAGTCGCCAAAAATACAATTTTTAGTCGCCAAATGCTTTGCCCGACTAAATATTTTGGTCGCTAGACTGGTCGCGGAAAACTTGTCGGCGAAGGTATTGGCGACCAAATATTTTTTAGTCGCAAAAAATCCTATAAATGGCGACTAATTTTTTTAGTCGCCTAAAATAAAATTTTAGTCACGAAAAATCTTATTTTCTGCTACTAAAACTTTGGTCGCCAAAACTTGAAGTATCTGTGGCGACCAAAGTTTTAGTCGCCAAAGGGTTTTTTTCAACTTTTATTTTTTTATTTTTTTCATTTTATTTTTTTTAGCTACTAAATTCTTAGTCGCCTAAAGTCTGTTTTTATTTTAGCTACTAAATATTTAGTAGCCAAAAATTTTTCTCCATTTTATTTTTATTTTTAGCTACCAAATATTTAGTAGCCAAAAGTTTTTTTCCATTTTATAAATGAAATTATCTATATACTGATAAAATTAGCAACCATTCCACAAAACACACACATTTCATTTTCAACCATAAAAAAAAAAAAAAAAAATCATATTTAACATCAAATTAATATTTTCAAAAAAAATTCTATACAAATCAAGTATAATCCAATCTCAAAAATATAATTCCATACATAACAGAGGATTAAACAAAATTAATATCTAATTGTTAATTTGGCAAGAAACCAACTAACAAAAACACCAAAAACATAAAAAGTAAAATAAAATAAAATAAAATAAAAACTAGTGATGAAGCCAGCTGCAGTCCATCTCTCAAAGCAATTACTGAAGCAAAGCCGAAAGCTGCATACATAAATTAATATAGATTAGTAACATAGATCACAAACAGTTGGTAACAAAAGATAGCACAAACAGATACATAATTTTTATCCATCATCAATTCACTGATCAACTTTTCTCATTTTATTTTTTCAAATCAAGTACAAAATAATTATATAGAGCAGAAATGAGAAGGCATACCAGAGTAATGACCATTCAAAAAATATATTACATAATCAATAAGTTTCACCATTTACATTATCTTGCATAAATCCATATGTATATTGTGCATAATAAGTTAATCTTTTGGGAAACTATTGACAGTTTCGAACATGCTTGAAGAATTAAAACATAGGTATAAAAATTTTACCCATATGTATATTTAATTTAGGTGATTAAGACAGATACTAGAGCCAAGTAGGTGATTAATCCAACACATATCATCATATTTGACCTTGCTGGTAAAATAACTAGAGCAAGGAGCCATGCCTGCATAATCAAGACAGTTAACTATGTCAAAATTAAAAGACAGTGAAATAAAAATTAAATAAGAAAAAAGAAAATAGCATTTAAAGAATAAAAAAACCAACTCAATTGCGGTAAAAACCACACTGCAAATGTTGGTAACACAGTAGTTCAAGACTGAAGGTTAGCTAATGTAGTGCTGATACCAGGACCCATATATATTTACAAATTCAGACTTATCATGTATTTAATTAACAAAAAAGGATTATCATCCATTAAATGCCTTATGCTTGGATCATCCAATAACAGATCCCCATAAACTACCCAATGATTTTGAGCATTTCCTGCATAATATTTTTAGAGCATTTCCTGCATAATATAGGAGTTTTATGTATAGTTTTATGGTGAACTCAAATTACTAAATATGCTAACTTGGACAAGAGTCTAAAAAGCAAGTTATTGATGAATACCAAATGGAGATTTATAAATTAAATAGCATTGTACGTGAAACAACCTTAAAAATGAAACATATTTTACATAGCACAGGTGATGATATTGTAAAGTGCACAGTTGACAAATAATAGTCATAGTTTGGTCCAGGTGAGATTTGAGAAACATATTTTGGAAGAGGCAGGAAATGTGGATTAAGCTCTTCGAGATGAACTGCTCCCTGACGAGAAAAGAAAAATTATCAGAATAAGAGGATCCAAAAGCACTACGTAATCATACTCTTTTTTTGATTAGCAAAGAAAGAACTTTATTGATGAAACAGAAGGAATTACATCAATAAAGAAGGGGAAAGAGGAGCCAGAAGTTGGAGAGAAACCAACCACAAGCATCAAAGTACATCAATGGAAATAAACAAAAGCAACAATACAGCTCCGAAATAAACAACTCTGCAGCTCATAGATGGCCAAAGGAATTTGAACTCAGAATCTGCAGGATTCACCACTGCTGGAGCATTCATAGCTGGGACTCACAAAACTGAGATGACCTACCAGCCAAACCAACCAACCGAACGTGGCAGCCAAACCACTAATGACACTGCATAATAGCACCCAGACTATATGACACTGCATAACCACTAACAGAGCAGAGACAGTTCGAAGCAGCAACAGACTAGACAGCAGCAGCAGCTTGCAACAGCTCAAAAACCTAATTTTCTGGTGAAGCTCCTGATATGCCTCCAGATGCAGACAACAAAATTATCCAACAGGAGCAATGTACTACAACCAAAGCAGTGCAGCCTCCTACCAGCACTAGCAGCCTTTGACCAGCATTAGACAACACTCAACAAGATGCTTTAGACTGCAGGGCCATTCCTAAGGCAGAAACACTTAACAGATGATATATATAGGACACAAACCTACAAGGTGATTTAACAAAGCACTTCAGCCAACCATCAAAACAGGCTGTTCTTCCTCCCACACAGAATGAACCCAGAACAGCAGAACAGTAGCAGGACTACAACACTGCTGCCATGAAGTCAAACTCTGCCTTCTCCCACATGAGAACTCTCTTGCAAATCAGACTCTCCGGATCATAAAGCAGCCAGGAGATGCCAATCAGACACCAAGCCCCATCTACAAAACACAGCAGCCAACCACCACTCCCCAGTCACACACCAGGCTTCACCAGCAGCCAACACAGACCAACCCAGCAGAACTAAGCCCAACTGCTGCAGACAACCCTGCCAACCTATAGGATTAACCAAAGACAAGACACCCCTGCCAACCAAGAAATCCACCCTGCCTGCTGCCAGAGAAATAACATAGCCAATCTGCAGGCAGACAACCCAGGTACTAGCAAAAGAACCCTTCGCAACACAGCCGACCACCCCTTCACAGAGAAACAACCAGAACAGATTAATCCCTACTGATACACCTTCTAATCTGATCGAGATTGAAAACAAAGTCATGAATAGGATACTGCCACTCCCTAGAAGTTGATCTTAGCCACAGAGCCACTCTATACTTAACTTGATCAGAGAGACTGTCAACATCAGCAACTGCATTATTGAAGACACAGTCATTTCTTTGCTTCCAAAGAGACCAAAGGGTTACAAGAGGGACACATCTCCAAATCACCTTCTCTCTCTTCTTAAACTTACCACCCTCCCACCACTGTAGCAACCAATCAACTATGCCAGGCATTGCCCAATCAAGACCCCACCATTCTAACATAGACGACCATACCTTCCACACAAAATGGCAATGAAGGAGCACATGTAACACCGACTCCTCTTCATGCTTACAAAAGCAACACAGAATAGAAGTTCCACCAGGGAGAACCCCTATTCTCTGAAGGAACATAGAGGTCTTCACCTTATTTTTCCAAGCGAGCCATCCAAAAAACTGGACTTTAGGGGGCAAAACCTTATTCCACAGCATTCTAGGACCACCCAATTGATACCCAACACAACTTGAATAGTGCTTGTACAACGAAGCTACTGAAAATATACCTGATGATGTGGCTGTCCACTTAGGATAATCAACTCTCTCCAATCTAATTAAGGGACCAGAGGAGATAACCGAAACCAATCTCAGCAGATCTACTCTTTCCCAATCAAACAACTCTCTTCTAAAAAATAAGTTCCACTCTCCCAAGGATGCCTTTATATCAACAAAAAATCTAAGGGTGCCTTTCTTTTCCTTTGACAAGCTAAACAGTCTAGGAAATTCCACTCTCAAACAGTGGCCATCACACCACATATCCTCCCAAAATCTTACCCTACAGCCATCTCCCACTTGCACTTTGAAATTATTAAGAAAACACTCCAACATAGAAGGGTAGAGAGAGGCCAAAGAGGTAATATCTCGCCATAATTTTGACTGCCTCCAGCTAACACCAGAATTCGGCAACCAGCAGCACTCCTCAATGTTGTATTTACTGCAGATTACTTTCCTCCACAGAGCTTTTGACTCACAAGCAAACCTCCACCACCACTTCAGTAACAAACAGGAATTAGCAACTCTAACCTTCCTAACGCCCAACCCTCCTTCAGCAATACTTTTGGTAACCTCCTCCCATTTGACTAGATGAACCTTCCTTTTGAGATCCGAGCCACCCCATAAAAAAGCAGCTTGGATTCTTTCAAAATCCTTAGCCACTCCCTCTGGCATTCTAAACAAAGATAAATAGTAAACTGGTAAGCAAGAGAGAACTGATTTTATCAAAGCCAACCTACCCGCAAAAGACAACAATCTCCTCTTCCAACCTGCCAGCCTAGCTTTAACTTTCTCAATAACTGGTGACCAGGTCTTCTTCTTGCTAGGACTAGCCCCTAGAGGGAGCCCAAGATAACTCAATGGTAATAAGCCAGTCTTACAATTCAGTTTAATAGCAAAATCTTCCAGAACATCAGAATCCACTCCTACTCCACAAACCACACTCTTCTGATAGTTTATTTTTAACCCTGATACCAGCTCAAAACAACGAAGGATCCTCTTTATATTGACTACTTCCCTTACATCAGCCTCACAAAATAGGATAGAATCATCTGCGAATTGCAAATGGGACACCCGAACTCCATTAACCCCTACTCTAACGCCCTTAATTAAATTCAAATCTAATGCTCTGGACAAAAGAACATTCAAGCATTCTGCCACTATAATGAATAGAAAATGAGAGAGAGGGTCACCCTGCCTTAACCCTTTTTGGGGAGAGAATTCTTCAGAGGGAGAACCATTCACAAGGATCGATAGCCTAGCCGAGGAGACACATTCTCTAATCCAAGCAATCCACCTAGCACCAAAGCCAAATCTGGACAACATAGAGAAGAGGAATTCCCAATTGACAGAATCATAGGCCTTTTCAAAATCTAATTTCAATATCACACCCTTTCTTTTGGCCTTTTTCCACCCATCAACTACCTCATTTGCTATCAGGACTCCATCCAAAATATTCCTGCCACGAAGGAAGGCAGATTGAGCTTCACTGATTATTTCGGGTAAAACCTTTCTAAGTCTACATGATAACACCTTTGAAAGAATTTTGTACAGAGACAAGACTTATGGGCCTAAAATCTTCCAATCCCACTGCATTCTCTTTTTTCGGCACTAAGGTTATGAAAGCACTATTGATACCCCTTACTAGTTTACCATGGGAATGAAACTCCTGCATAAATTGGATCACTTCCCCCTTCAACAACTTCCAATGCTTCTGAAAGCATAACAGGTTAAACCCATCTGGCCCTGGAGCTTTGTTACCATCACAATTTTTTAAGGCCGCCCATAGCTCTTCCTCCGCAAATTCTGCTTCTAACAATTCGAATACCTGACTGTTCCCAACAGACCTAAACACCCCATCAAGGGTTGGTCTGAATTTCCAATCCTCTGAGAAATGCTTCTTAAAGTGCCTATACACTTCTCGTTTAACTTCCCCAGGTTCTTCAAACACCCTACCCCCCACAGTCACAGAAGTGAGCCCATTTTTGCTTTGCCTACTAGTGGCCATTACATGGAAAAATCTAGTATTCTTGTCTCCCTTCAAAGCCCAGTCGAGTCTCGCTTTTTGAAGCCACATCCACTCAGCCCTTCTACTAAGCTTCCAGACGTCACTATTGACCACTTTTCTCCTTGCCTTCTCCGACTCTACTAGAACTCTTGTTTCTGCTAGCAAATCAAGCGTGTTCAACTCCTCTTCAGCATCCTTAAGTTTAGCTGAGACATCCCCAAAAACTTCTCTATTCCACTTACGCAAAGCCTCTCTAAGCAATTTAAATTTACTTTGAAGAATGAAGCCTGCCCACCCATCTACTCTTGCCTCCTTCCAGACTTTCTCAATAAAAGCTGAGAACTGAGGGTGTAACAACCAGGCATTAATGAATCTAAAAGGTCTAGGGCCCCAATCCCTCTCCTCCTCCATGAGGATTAAGGGGCAGTGATCTGAGAGAGTTCTAGGCAAACCCCACAATTTGAGTTTAAAAACTTCTAACCATTCTGGATTTGCTAGAAACCTATCTAACTTGCTCCACTTATCCCCTTCTTGAGCACTGCACCAAGTAAACTTCCTTCCCAGCAAAGGGACTTCTGACAATTCACAAGACTCAATGAAACTGTTAAATTCCTTCATACCCCTGTCCCTTCTGGAGCAGCCGATCCTCTCCCCCACACATCTAATTTCATTAAAATCACCACCAAGACACCAGGGCTTAGTGAAAATAGATTTCAACCCTACCAGAGTATCCTAAAGCTTCCTTCTCTTATCCACTACATTAGGAGCATATACATTAACTAAGACACACTCAAAGGAATTTAGAATAGAACCTGAAAGTAGTATAAAGCTCCTATTGCAGCAGCAATCTGAAAGTTGGAAAATCCTTGGATCCCAAATGCACAGTAAACCTCCTGAATTACCTTCGGAATCTACATACATATGATCCATATTGGCTTTTGGCCATAGGGCTTTAACATCTAACTCAGAGCAACTTGATAACTTGGTCTCTTGGAGGAAAACCAAATCAATTTTTCTGTCAACAATCAGACTTCTAATCTTGCCTTTTTTCTCCCTTCTACCCAAACCTCTACAATTCCAAGATAGAATCTTCATAAGAATAGAAATATAACTCTGCAACCCCTCTAGTCATAGACCTTCTCACAATCTCTAACCCTCTCCCATCCGCCCCTTGTCCTTTAGTTCCATTTCAGAGATCTTCTTTACGGCCTCAGCTTCTTTCCCTTCATAATTAATCCCTAACAGCCTCCCGATTTGAAGAGTAGCACAAGCTTCTTCCCGAATTAATCTATCTTCCCTTGGCCTGCTGCCATACGAAGTGGAGGACGCTGAAACAGCCACTGCCGGCCTGAATAAGACTCCTTTAGACCCTTTCTTACTAGTTGAAGCACTCATCTGGTTCATGTTTCTAACAAACCCAGAGAAACCACCGATCTGCTTTTGAGTACAGAGACCCATATACTTTTTCTCGCCCCTCTTCCCCTTGCCCTTCGAGCCTTCCTTCTCTGTTGACATAACCTTCCTCAGTGTAGACTGATTGGGTTGGGTACACAACACTATAGGCCTACTCTTTTTGGCTTCCTCATTGGGCCTATCTGCCCCAAACTTCTTTGATGGATATTGCTCTGGATCTTCTCTATCCACAGACTCAGATAGCCCACAATTGTTTTTTAGAACTTGGCCCAAAAAGACCTCTAAGTTTATACCTGGCCTTTCTAACCCCGATCCACTATAACTCCTTATAAAGCCTGGTGTACACACCTGGCCATCCACCTTTTGATAAGCCTCGTTTACACCCTTGTCAGAGCTACCCAACACCATCATTGCCTCTTCCTCATATGCTCCATTTACATTTCCGAAGTCCTTCAGAGAGTCCTCAACTGCCGAAGCATGCAATAACCCATTATCTTCAACCAGCTCAACCTCTTTCCTCGTCTGATTTGTTTCACTAACATGATCCAGCTCATTCCTTCTGGCCACATCAGCAACAGAGTCTGCTGCCACGTCATTCCTCATCACCTTCTCCTCACTGAGTTTGTCTTGAAGCCCCAGATCAGAACTGTTCAAGGAACCCGACCCTTCTACTACATGAATCTTGCATTTGCACACCTCTTTCACCACTTCAGACACTACCCTTTGCTCCTCACAAACTCTTACTGGATGGACCTTCCCTTTGCACTCCAGGGTGATTACTTTATTAATAAGATCCATACTTTTTGTTGCAACTTTGACTTTTGCACTCCTGAATGAAGCTGGATTGCTAACATCACCTTCAAAATTAAGTACTTCACCCCACAAACTACCAATCTTCTTCAAAGTTCTGCTACTCCAGAGATTAAGAGGAATGCCATAACAGCTTAGCCATACCCCCCTCTCCTGGTCCAATTTTAGCTCCTCATTCCATTCTGTAATAAACTCGCTCCATTCATGGATCCATGGGTAGAACAGTGGCATTTTAGACTTCTTTTCTTCCTTAGAATCGAACGTTACGACTACATCTCTGCCACCCCCCTCTCTTACCAAAACCTCACCCACACCTTGTATTTTTAACTCCTGTTTCAACTCTTGAGCACATCGAGTCGTCTTGAGCCTTATAATGACACTCTCGGACAACCATCCATTACCCACCTCATCCACTTCCACTGTAATGCTACCCCGATATTGGTTGGTCTTATCTGTAACTACTTCAGCAAAGGATCTATGGTCCCTCAACTGAACCACGTTCCTTTCACCTCCTGCATTATTGAACCTGCGATTAGATAAACCTTCCACGCAATTTTTAGGACTGACCCTTGGCCTAACTTTCTCACTGCTATACTCAGCACTCTTGACTTCCAGAGCCTTATCATCTACCCACAAACCATTAGCTTTCTGGATTGCCATTTCCTTGGCAACAGGGCAATCAAACCTAACAAACCCAAACCTTGAGTTCTTCACCTTACGCCTCTTCTGTGGAATAAAAACATCTTTAACCAAACCAAACTTCATAAACAACTTATACAGCCCTTTCGGATCCATTGAGTTAGGGATATTATCCACAAAGACTGTGAGCAGCCCCTCTCTTAGGCCATGATTCCTTATAACTTGACGTCCACGGCGTTTGAACACCGGAATCCACCCTCCCCGTTCCATTCCTTATCAAATCATGGCCATATAGTAATGGAACTACGTAATCATACTCTTGGCAAACCAATATTTAACCATGCATGATGACTACAAACTGAAGTTTGCATCCTTGTTAGCATCCTCTGCATTATTAAAAAAAATTTAGAATGCAACTCACAGTGGGACCCATCTCGCACATGGAGAGACAGATAAAGCATTATCAAGTTCCAAGTGTTCTGAAAAACGAACCTAAGAAGCAATGCAATTTCAAAAACTATGAACTCTCCACATATTCAAAAGATATCATATTCCTCTCCATGAGCACCACATTAGGTTAGAGGTACCGCCATCGATGCCTTCCTATATCTTTCCTTAGGGCATCCTTTGTACCACGAAGAGGGTATCTCTTTAATGAGGCCAAAAAAGCTAATAGTAAAAGAGTGTCTACATATTATCCATTCTTAGCAGTTCTAGAAATAAAAAAATTCACTCGCCAACAAAAGCTTACACACCTTAAAAAGATAGTTACACAGCTTAAAAAGATATTAACAATGGAAATGATATTAATCAAGCAAAGCTAAAATATTTCTTTTCAATTGGTTTTACTCTCCAGAGAAAGACTAATGGTTTAGATTGAAAACAAATTAAAAGATTAGTATTTAAATTGATAAAATTAAAAACTCAAAGGTTCATTTGTTACCATGGTCAAACTGTGGGTTTTTTTTTTTTTTTTTTTTTTTGTGTGTGTATGTAATTTTTCCTAAAAAATAAATAAATAAAAAAATGAAAGAGAAAGTAGGTAAGACATCAATTGAAAAAAAGAGGGGAGAAAGTGGTCCATGCTTTCAAAGTTGATCCACCCTTTGATACGAGCATGTGACCATACAGTCATATTAAAATGAAGGACATACATTGCATTCAACATACTAAAACATGTTGGCTTATTAAAAGAAGTGAAATAAGGACCAATCAGCTGTATTAAATAACTATTTTAAATAGTAGAAGCAGCTGTATTAAATAACTATTTAGATAAACCCATCTCTTTAAAATACTATAAAATCTGGAAACATAAAGAAAAAGCTGGATCCGAGGAGGTCCCAACTATGCACCTTCCAACCATTTAATTGAACAAATACTAATACAAAACAAATCCCCAGAGATTGCAGAGCAACTTTAACGATATGTACTAAGTGAGGCAATCAATAACTAAACAAAAATCAGTTAAGCTCCTACAAAAACCAAATAAGAATACCCCAATTGCTGGCAAAGAAAACATCAAACAATAAATGTATCCAAACATTAAAATTCAAAAATTTCTTGATTATAAACACAAACATAATATAGATTCAGTCATATATATATATAGACGAGTATATCAAGTGAAGGGGCTAAATGTGAAATGGGTCAGGTCCAAGCCTTGGGCCGGCCCAATCCAATAAAGTCCGAATCCAAGTGAGTCAGATGAGTATATGGACAACCCAGTTGAGCCCAACTTCATGATCAACAGTTCGCCTAAGTCCTCAAGCACTTGGGCCCAACCCGCAGTGGAAAGGCTAGCCCAGCCGTAGTGCTAGGCTGGGCCGGGCTGCGAAACGGAACCTGTGGGCCGAACAGATAATGGTCCAGCCCATCTCCACGAATGATCCTGAAAAAGGCCGAGCCGAGGCACATCAGTACCGAACTAAAGTACATGAGTACCAAGCTGGGAAGCCTTACAAGGAAACGTGGGAGCCGTGAATGCAAGCATGTGCAGGTTGCCACCTCAGCTGGTCCCCTATACCTAGGATCACGGAAGTTGTTGAACCAAAGGAATGTGGTTTGTTATCAGCATGCCAACAATGAGAATATGCAATCAATGACAACTACCAAGTGGTCCCCCACCTGGAGCAATGTTAAAAGGACACCTGGCAGCATCCAAGCTCCATAAACCCACCTTGAGAAGCAAGCAAGGAACAACGTATATACATGACACGAACTTCACATTGAAGGTATGAGAGAGAACTGAACTATTCTAAGCAAAACCACACTTAACATACATTCCTTCTCTGATCACTAATTCCCACGCCGGAGGGGTTATTCGGCCAACCCCGGCCGGGCAGCTCTAACGGTGCTTCTTGAGGCAGGAACCCCAGTCCCTGGATAGTCCAACCGAGTGCAGAACCCCGATCCACTTTCATCTAGTGCAGAATCCGGTACGCACAATTGGTGAGGTGAGCGTGGATCACTTTGTCTCTGAGCTCTGCATTTAGTTCCGGCAATGGGGATTGAGGACGCTCCGCCTTCAGCACATACTCCACAAACAGAGAAGACGAAGGACAAAGGTTTGGCACTTCCGAAAGTTCTGGAGGAGCAAACTCGAAACAATAATCGAACCCCCGAATCCGTCGAGCATCAATTGCCCTTCGCCGGAGGTTCTTCTCATCATTTCCTTCTGGAAAAGGATTATAGAGATCGAATTATAGATTCCATAGGAATGGAGATACAGGAATTGAAAGCTCAACTTAAGAAGGTGTTGGGTGATCCGACAGAAAAGAGGATGGAAGCAGAGCCCTCTCGTTTGCAACGAAGGAGCTCGTCTAGAGAACTATCGGTGAAAAAATTTCCCAGGAATGACTCCGGGCAACGAAGCCAACCCATCCTAGCACAGAGTGAAGCGGCGAGTAGCCACACCCGTGGGTCACGCCGGAGGAGGGCCAAGAGGCAGAAGACGGATAGTCAACAAACTGAATACCCTCCTCAGGACCTTCGCACTTGGCTGATTGGCAATAGGCAGAACGAGTAACATCGAGATCATCTGGATTGTACTGTTCACCAGAGAGAACATCGAGCGTTGGACAGGCTCGTCTCTTCGCCATTCTCTCCGGAGATTGAGACTATGAGACCTCCAAAGAAGTTCACTCTACCAAAGTTCATTTCGTACGATGGGAAGTCGGACCCTCTGACTCATATCAGCCATTTTAGACAGATGATGTCCCTATGGAGCCGAGATGAGGCATTGATGTGCAAAATCTTCCCATCTAGCTTGGGAGAAACCGGACTCCGATGGTTCGATCGACTCCCCGCTGGATCGATTCATGGCTGGAAGCAGCTCTCCGAAGAGTTCTTAGCCAGGTTCGTCTCCAATACTAAGATCCCAAAAGAGCCAGATACACTGTTCGGCCTCAGAAAGGAGCAAGAGGAAACGCTGCGCAATTATGCTAGGAGATACTGGGAAGAGTATAATGATCTGGAAGAAAATGTGTGCAGCGAGCAGATGGCCGTCATGTCCTTCAAACATGGTCTGCGTCCGGAAAGTAAGTTGAGGCAATCACTTACCAAGCCCCCGGCCACAGCTTTGAAAGACTTGCACGCCAGGATTAAGCAGTATGCTCATCTCGAAGACGATCAGATCCCCATCGAGGTAGTGTCAGCAGAACAAGCAGCCTGGCAGAAGAAGAGAACGGATCGAGGAGAACACCGAGGGATTGCAGTGAATGAGGTGGATAAGTCCAAATCCCACGAAGCCATTGTGGCTGTGTTCAAAGAGCCAATCTATCAAATCCTGGAAAAAATCAAGAGAGAACCCTTCTTTGTTTGGCCGTCGAAAATGTTGGGAGATCCAGCTCGGCGCAATCAGAAGCTCAGATGCACCTACCACCAAGACAGGGGACACATGACTCAGAACTGCAGAGCACTGAAGCAGCACTTGGAGGACCTGGTGGCAGTTGGGCACCTAAGGGAGTACATTGATCAGGACAAGGAAGTGGCCGAGCTGGGGAACCCACCTCCAGAAGCAAATGTTGAGCATCCACCCCGGCTGATAATAAACGTGATCCATGGGACAGCGGCTCAGGAATCTGAGGAGGCACTGAAGGAAGAGATCGCTAAGGCTGCTCAAATTCAGCGAATTATGTCAGTGGAGCCGGCATCGAAAAAGGTGCGTACCGTACCTAAATCCCCCCTGTGCACTGTTTCGTTTACTAGTAAAGATTTAGAAGGTATACAGCACCCACATACTGATGCATTGATTATAATTGTTGGGATTGGGAAACGATTTGATGTAAAACGAGTCCTAGTAGATCAGGGCAGTGCAGCAGACATACTGTATTATGATTTGTTTAGAAAGCTTGGCCTCTCCGAGCAGCATCTCAACCCAGCGGCAGCTCCGTTGGTCGGTTTCAATTCACAGCCAGAATGGCCGCTCGGCAGAATAGTATTGCCAGTCGTAGCGGGGACAAAAACCCTCCAGATAGAGTTCTTGGTTATTAATACACCATCCCCTTATAACACCATACTTGGTCGCTCGCAGATTCATCGAATGGAAGCAGTCCCTTCGACCTATCACTAGCTCATCCGTTTCCCAACGGAACACGGAGTAGAGCAGATCTCAGGGGATCAAGTCGCGTCTAAACATTGCTTCATGGCAGCATTAAAGGCAAAGCAACTCTGCAATCGGGTACAGACGGTAGAAGTAGTCGGACAGCCTGTCTTGGAAGATGTGAGGGGAACTCCAGAGGAAAAGATAGTAGAGGATTTGGAGAAAGTCTTGATAAGAGAAGACGACCCGGAAAAGTACTTCCTTATGGGTACCTCGCTAGGCGCTGATGAGAAACTTCAGTTGCTGGAACTGCTGAGGGAAAATATGGAGGTATTCGCGTGGTCAGCATATGATACTCCAGGGTTGGACCCAGAATTTGCTTGCCACAAGCTCAACATCAATCCTTCAGCTTGGCCCATCGTACAAAAAAGTCGGAGATCCTCAGTTGAGCACACAGAAGCAGTAATTACTGAAGTCGAAAAACTCCTGGCCTCGGGAGCAATCAGAGAAGTTTATTACCCGCAATGGCTGTCTAACACAGTTGTAGTCAAGAAGAAGAACGGAAAATGGAGAGTTTGTGTCGATTTCACTTGCTTGAACAAAGCCTGCCCCAAAGATAGTTTTCCGCTGCCTCGCATTGATCAACTAGTAGACTCAACAGCAGGGCATGAGCGCATGAGCTTTCTGGACGCTTATAGCGGTTATCATCAAATACCACTGTTCGGTCCGGATCAGGAAAAGACAGCGTTTATCACCCCGAGAGGGACTTACTATTACAGAGTAATGCCGTTCGGCCTCAAGAACGCCGGGGCGACCTACCAGCGAATGATCACTCGGATGTTCAAAGACCAACTGGGGAAAACCATGGAAGCCTATATAGACGATATGGTAGTAAAAAGCAAGTTCGCTATAAACCACCTCACAGACTTGAGAGAAGTTTTTAGCATCCTGAAACACCACTAGCTTCGCCTCAATGCCTCGAAATGCGCCTTCGGGGTAGGAACAGGGAAGTTCTTGGGATACATGGTCACTCACAGGGGAATTGAAGCGAATCCGGATCAAATCAGGGCAATACAGGATCTCGAAGTGCAAACAAAGTCTAAGGAACTGCAGAAACTAGCCGGAATGGCGGCCGCACTGAATCAGTTTATTAGTAAATCCTCAGATCGAATGAAGCCCTTCTTCCAGCTTTTGAGGAAAAAGGCAGCATTTGAATGGAGTAACGAATGTACCGAAGCACTGCAGAGTCTCAAAAGATACCTCAGTACACCCCCTCTACTGTCCACTCCAGAACCGGGAGAGGAGCTGTACCTCTATCTAGCAGTCTCAGATCACGCCGTGAGCGCAATATTAATTCGAGAAGTTGACAAGGAGCAGAGACCAGTATATTATGTTAGCAAGACTTTACTAGATGCCGAGACACGGTATCTACCACTGGAAAAGTTAGTTTACGCGCTGCTTATCGCCTCAAGAAAGTTGCAACATTACTTCCAGGGGCATACTATTAATGTCCTCACTGAATTCCCCCTCAGATCTGTATTCAGCCGAGCCGATTTCTCTGGCCGAACAGCAAAGTGGGCGGTAGAACTTGGTGAGTTTGACATTCGGTATCAACCCAGGACAGCAATCAAGGCCCAGGTCTTGGCGGGTTTTATCGCAGAATTTACTCCCACTCAGAGTACCGAACCGGCGACTAAATATTTTAGTAGCCAATACCTAATATACGGCGACTAAACTAATTTTTGGTCGCTGAAAATATGTTTTGGCGACTAAACTTTTGGTCGCCAAAAGATAAAAAATAAATTTTTAATTTTACATTCGGTGACTAAATATTTTAGTACCCAAAACTCAATATACGGCGACTAAAATTTTTTTTTGTCGCCAATTCTAGTATTTTTAGCGACTAAATTATTTTTTAGTCGCCAATAATCAATATATCCCGACTAAAAAAATTTAGTAGCTAAATTTTATACTTTTGGCGACCAAAAAAAAGTTTTAGTCGCCAATTCCAAAACTTTTGGCGACTAAATTTGTTTTAGTTGCCAATTTTAGTCGCCAAAAGTGTATTTTGTTGTAGTGAAACACTATAGGCCAATGTAATTATCACCAAAGATATAATAAGTAAATTACAATATATAAATATGATCATTATAATATTATTAGTAGAGAAAATCAAATAGTATTTAGGAAAGTGAAATTTTAATTAAAATACTTAACGTTGTTAAAATACTATTATTTAGACTATTATCTATGAAATGGCATCTTATACTTTTAAAATATGAATTGCCTTTTGTAATTTTGAAAAGTACATATCGCCTTTTCAAGTTTCTAATTGTATAACAAATGACACATATTGTTAATAAATTATCAAGTCAATAAATAGTTTTCAAAGATATCACAAATAAATTTCTATTAATGAACAACAAAAATATGAAAAATCAAAAATTGGAAAACAAAATGAAACCAACGAAAGTGATTATTGTTTATAATTTTGACATCATACCTTGGTTATTAAAATATTCTGTATAATATTACAGTTCAGAAAATCTAATCTAAACAAAAAGAAAGTGTATGAAAATCCTGCGATTTTTTTAGATGTAACACCAATATATGTTTTAAAAATGTATGTTGTTTCCTCTATCTAGATTTGAACGGATGCATACAACTTTAAGATTGAACCAAAATTATTCAACCAAAATTATTCACAGTAATTTGATCCATGATGGACGATTATAAATATTATGTATATGTCACTACAGAAAACTGATACAAGAAATAAGAAAGAGTAATTATTTTTGTTCTGCAATCATTATTGATGTAAAAAATAGGGACACGGGGCTTCTTCCTTTTTTTTTTTTTTTGTTTTTTGTTTTTTGTTTTTTGTGGATAAGAAGGGAGACAGTTTATATATATATATATATGACTCTTGGAAGCAGATATATAATATATATATATGACTCTTGGAAGCAGATATATAATTTTCGAGTGTTTAACTAAAAAAAAAGAAAAAAAAAGAAAAAAAAAAGAGCTAGTTGGTTTATATAGGATTCTTTATAACTTTTAGAAAACATAATACATTTGAGAGGATAAAATTGATTTAAAAAAAATTAGATTACATAGCAGACTTTACACACGTTTAAAATAGTAGTAGATTTATAATGCTAAAATATACTTTGGGAATAATTTTTTTAAACTAAATTTTGTAACTATTTTTGGTATTTTTAGTATATGATGTTGATAATTTTAGTGAATTTTTTATTTTTATTTTTATAAACTACGTATAAATGTTAAAATATAAATCTGATCTTTTTAAAAATTAATACCATTGCGATGATATGGACAATACTTTTAAAACAACAAAAATATTAAGAATATTTAATAAAAAATATAAAATAAAAATTTAAAGCAAATAAAAGTTGCATCATTTCGAAATATTTGAATAATTAAAAACGTGATGTATGGCTAAAGTTGGTACAAAAAATTTACTTTTGATAATTTAAATTTAAAAAATATATTTTTTGATTTAAAAAAAAAAAGTAATTTTAAGATTTAAAAAATATCTTTTTTTTGTTTGTTTGCATCAAACTTATTTACAGTTTAAAAACAATAATTTTGAAAACGTAACCAGATATTAATCATTAGTGTTAAAATCTTAAAACTGAAAAATAATATTTTTGTTTAAGTAATTTAAATAGTTTATATTCATATATGTTTGCAAGTAGATTATCTAGGCACCGTAATAAAATAAAGGTAAATGTTAAAAAAAATCTGGTGAGATTATTTAATATTGAGAATATTATAAAAGTATCTTGAAAATGGATGAAAATATTTTTAAAAAAATATGTTAATTTTAATAAAAAAAGTATATTGAATTTAGTAAAAAAATATCGAGTGTTTTTTAAATTTTTTGTTTTTTCCCCAAGAGTATTTGTTAGTAAAACTCTCAAATAAATTATTTTTCTTTTTGCATTTTGGACTTTTTTGAAAGAACCTGAAAGTAGTGAAACTCCATTTACACGATTGGTGCTGCCCATTGTTTGGCCAAAAAAGCTGTGAGAGAGGGTCATGTTGCCACTTGGGAGCATTTTCCCCTACTTTGGTTTTCTTATGTTATGGAGAGGGATGTACCTTGTCTTTAAGGGTTATTATGATTGTCAATAAAATTCTCATAGCATTTTGACCCAAAAAAAAAAAAAACAAAATTTACACGGTTTTTTAATTTTTTGATAGAGAAAGAAAGGAATAATATTAGGAAAAGAAAAGATATGTAGATAGAATTTTTGTATTAGGGAAATTGCAAATTGGTGGGATATTTAAAAATTAATTGTACGATAAATAAAAAAATTTCTAGTGGAATTTTGACACACACGAAGGAGTTGCACCAATAGGAATGTAAGAAGAATCTCAAAAACAGATCAAATCAATTGAACATAACCAAACTGGCAATATTTGGTATTTTTTTTACAAGAATTGGTTTGTATGGTTTTAAAATTTAATTTTTTTCAATTTTTAGTTTGGTATCGGTTCAAATACCTTGTGCACCGAATTAAACTGAAACCGACCGTTTCAACATATATTGTATTTATAATATATATAATTTGATAATATAATAATATTAATAAGTATAATGAATTATTAACCTTGATTAGTTAACCTTATCATCTTTATAACCTAAGTTTGTTAACTCTTATTATATATAATCTTAATTCTAACTCATTATTCTTGAAATCTTAGTATTTTTTAACTTTATTTTATTTATTTATTTATTTATTTTTGTTAATCTAAGAATTGAAAAGTATTTATCAAATGGATGGATTGGATATGTTTGAAATGGTGGACAAATAACTAATTTAATGTTTTTATATATATTAGTGATTATATTTAAAAGTAGCTTAAGTTTGAAAGGTCCTAAACCGATAAATTTGCATCAAACCGAACCATTTTAATTGGTTCAGTTCGATGCAATTCGATGGGAAAAAACGATCTGTATCAACATTCAAAATAATAAAATTGACATTATTGATTTGGTAAAAATTTTTACTTAAATACCGACTGTATCAAACTAATTAGATCCTTATGCACCAAACACAAAAAAGACTTAGGGCTGGTTTGACATGTTGAGAAAAAATCAAAAAGTTACTCAAAAAGTAAAAAAGTTATCACTATTCACAAATTAAAAATATAAAAAAAATTAATTTTCACAATATTTGTACAATCCAAAAAGTTACACAGTGATGGTACTGAAGTGATGGAAAATTTACGTAGTGATTCTACAAAAAAAAAATTAGATATATATATTTATTAAGTTGAAGGGTACTGTTGAATCCGTGGGGGCCCACTACGGATCCCGTTTCAATAATCCGAACCATTAATGTGTAGAAATTGTCGAGTATTATATGTCTGAAAAAAATCACATTGATCGGATATGGATAGCTATTTGATCAAATCAGATTTTTTCCAGCCGTTTATTTTCACTGTCCATTTTTCTCATACAAAACTGTTTTGATCACATAACTATCAATATCTGATCAAAGTGATTTTTTACAAGCATATAGTACTTAACGAGTTCTATACATTAACGGTTTGAATTATCGAAACGGGACCCGTGGTGGGCCCCCACGGGCCCAATAGTACCCGCGAAGCCTCATGCTATATATGCATATGGTTCAAATTCTTCTTACCATTTCAAGCATTCTGTACGGTCCTTCTGCAGTACTGTCACTAACGAGTCTATAACGTAGGGATAAAAATATAATTTTGTTATTTTATACAATATTTTAATACATATTTTTTTTGTAAAAAGATAAAAAATTATCCCAAACAATCATCTTTTTTTTCCTTTACTTTTTAATCCAAAAAGTCAAAAAATACATTTATTTAGAACACCCCAAACAACTCCTTATACTATATATACAAAATATTTATATCATCATAAAAATATAAAATTCTTTCACTGTCACTTTATTTGTAATTACTTTGTATTCAACTTTCAAGTGGAATTTGTCTTGAGTGTGCCTGTGTCAAAGATGTGTTAAAGGTGGTGGAATATATGTGTAAGCAGAAAGTATCAAACCTCGTCATCTTCCTTTGGATAAGCTTAAATAAATTTTGATTTCTGGGTCCCACCCTGATTTGTATCTTTCTTGTATATTATACCCATGAAAAGGTATTTTTTATTTTTGATCCGACACGTGCGAGGTGTTTGATAATATAATATAGGTTAAATTTAAGAAAAAATATTAAATAATATGAAATTTGTTTAATTATAACTGAATTTACAAATATTAAATATAAATATCAATATATATTATTATAAACTCACCACTATTAATGCCACCATCGTTACTATTATTACCATCACCATCACCACCACCACAAACACCAACACTAACGCTGCTACTACTATTACCACCATGGCACCACCACCACCGTCACCGCCACCATTACTACTACTACTACTACCACTATTACTACTACCATAAGTACTACCATCATGCCACTGCCACCAATACCACTATAGCCCTACGACCTCCATCACTACCACCACATCACCACCATTATGGCACCACCACCGCTATTGCTGCTACCACTTTTATCACAATCATCATTATTGCCATAAATACTACTATCATGTTATAAACGCTACCATAACTACTGTTACAATTACCGCTATTACAATTACCACTATCATTGCCACCGCCGCTACAATCATACCATCACCACCATTATTACCACCACCATCATAATATAAAAATTAAAATATAATAAATTTTAAAAGTAATTTTATATATATCAAGCAATTTATTTTTAGTTTACCACTTAAATTTTTATCAAAAATATTTTCATCTTAAAAAATTTAGTATTCAGTTTTCAATACTTAATTTTCAGTCTTTAGTTTTCAGTTTTATCAAACACCATTCTCACGCCCCACTTTTTATTACCTGAATAACAATACCATGTCCATCAACAAAAATTCATTTCCATTAAAAACAAGCAGACCTATACATGCATTACCTCCATAAACAAATGAAAGTCCATTAAATCATACATATATGGAATGCAATAGAAATTATATTTAAACAAAATGCTCGTAGGCTTACATTTTTACATTAAAGTAAGGGTTTAGCCCTTTTACAGCCATGGCGTTCCGCCAACAAGTATAGGCCCCGTAGGCAACAATTAAGGAAGATCACCGATCTTAAATCACCTCTCAACTTGCACCCCGAAAAATGATTAGCAACGTGGAATAAACATAAAATCTAGTAGAGATTTCAACATGATCCTAAATAATAACAATATACAGATATCTATGATCATGAATGCACCATGACGTACAATATAAATAATGTGACAATTTAATATTCAAAATATACTTATATAAGTATATTTTCTCCAAAAACATCCATTTGAACACTATAAAGTGTAAGACCATTTGTTTTCTTTCTAATTGTCTAATTTAGTTCCAAAAATATTTCTTCAACACATACAACCTTGATTATTTAACCCTCCATATTAATATAAAAGAATTTCATCTCCACATTTGTTTTGAAAGCACGTTCACAGATACAAGTTACAACCCAAGCCCATAACTCAACCATACACTTCCACAACAAGACATCTACCGTCTTCCCTGGCTATAGGCCCAAGGGTAAGGAACACCCATATATTCCTAAATATAATTAACTGAACGTAATACATACTTCTATTTCCATCGGCCTACAACACAAATGGCAAATGATACAACCCACATAACGTATAATGCTTTACTGGCCTCACCCGGAGGGGAACGACCCTAAGGTCATACTTTATCGGGCACAAACCAGAAGGAAGAGGAACCTATCACAAGGCGCCACACTTTACCGCCTCAATACGAAGAGAAATGAACTTCCTTTCACACTTTACCGGGTGCAAATTGGAAGGGATGACGAACCTCTGTTAAGGTGTCATGCTTTACTGTTCTCACCCGAAGGGAAATGGACCCTCAAACAATAACACAACAATAGAACAACATGCAAAGCTACATAATACCATACAAGTGTAATATGTACACATCATCTACGCAACAACAATAATGTCATCCTCTACCGATGACCAAGGACAAAACCTCTAAATTGATAAATAGATACACGACTTGTACAATATAAATCCATAACTAATTCCACATTTTCAAATCAACGACTTCTCATTTCATTTCATAAAAGAGTTACACATACCATTTTATTTCCTAAACCAAATATGTTGTTTCAAAACCATCAATTACGTCTACCCTTGGCCAAAACATCATATTTTTCCTTAAACCAATACAATTTATAAAATACAACTACAATACAAAGTTAATCAAAACCACTACTAAACCCACTTAAGTTTCATTTTAATAATTAAATCACTATTCCAATTCTTTAACACATAACTCGGTTATTACACATCTTCATTCCTCTAGGATTAATTAAGTCCATAATGTAGGGTTTTTTTTTCCCACTCTCAACACGAACATGCCCAGCTACCTCTCAATGAACCGAAACACCCGCAACTCATCCAATTTTAACTCTTAAAATCCAAACCCCAAACCCCTGTCATGCTCTCTGTAAAATTTCTTACCAAACTTTTTTTAAATGCTATAAAAACTACCACATGTTTATCTATAACGAGGTATTGAAAAGGAATAAAGAAATCCCTACCTTTTGAAGCATAGAGGAGACAAACCAAGAATTATCAACGACGAAACGACGATCTGCTTAGACTAAAAGGAAGCCCTCGTCGAGCTTTACGTTTTACTGCAGCACTATGGTGGATAAATCAATGGATTAGGATATATGAGAGGATTTTAAGCAAGAGCTAGAGAGAGAGAGAGAGAGAGAGAGTGAAGAAATTAGGTTTAAAAATGTTTTAAAGAGAGATAGGAGATAAAAAAGTGACAAAAAAACCCTTCTCCCCAATCTAATATACGTACGGACCGCTCGAGCGACCAAAACACTACTCGAGCATCAGTCACAAGTAAGTGACACCGCTCAAGCTACCAAAACACGGCTTGAGCGCACAATGACCCCTCCCAGAAGTTTTGCAAGCTACAAAAGACCGCTCGAGCGAACTTGAAGAAAACTGACATGATTTCTTTTTAAAAAAACAAACTACCGACCTGTTCCCAACACAACCAACTACTCCCAACTCAACAATAATAAGACAAGAAGTAGCATAGACAACGATGAAGAGTATCGAATCCCGGATCCAAGAACATGAAAGGGTCGGGTCTAACCCAAGCCATTATAACCACCTTACTTAAACTCTTACTAATAATCTTATTAAAATATAGATGTCCAAATATCATCAGAGGTTTAAATATTATTATTTGTTTTAACAACCAATCATATTTGACCTTTTGTATTTTTAGTAAGGATTTTAATAAGATTGTTACTGTATGTAGAAGAAGGAGGATCAAGTTGTTTGGGCCTGTAGGGCCCACCACGGGCCCCATTTTAATGATCAAAACCGTTTATTTTGTTGTGCACTTCGTGTATTTCATTCATAAAAAAAATTAAGTTGATCCAATTACTGTAACTTGTTTAATTTATTATGATTTATTTTTTAAAACACAATTGTTGTCTATTTTTTTTTAGTAAAAATGTGATAAATTACACAAAATCTGGACTGGAGGGTGCTTTTAGGGCTTGTGGGGCCCACCACGGGCTCCGTTTTCGTGATCCGAATCGTTTATTTTGTTGTGTCTTTTGTGTATTTCTTTCACAAAAAAAAAAATTAAATCAATCCGATAACTGTAATTTGTTCAATTTTTCATGGTTTTTTTTTCTAATAATAATAAAAAAAATTAATGGCAATTGTGTTTTGAAAAATAAACCATACATTTTTTTTATTTATTATAAATGTGATAAATTAAAAAAGTTACTATTATTCTTCTATAAATTTCATATTATTGTTGTCTCAAAGATAATTTTATAAAATTTGACAATAATATTGAAGATTTTCATTTGAAATGAAGGGATCGAGAGAAATAATTTGATTCTTTATAAAATTTTTATTTGTATACCATTATTCATGAATATTATTTGTTGTTTGCTGGAGCATTCCATATCCATCCATATAAGAGGCTCTTCGGCTTGTATTGATGGCTGGCCCTGGGCTAAGGTGACTAAGGTCTGCGCCTAAGGTCTCTAAATTTTGGTCTAAAATAAGACCCCAAATTAATTAATTTTATATTAGATTAAAAGTTTAAAATCCAATCTTTTTTTATTGTTTAAGACCCAGTCTAAAAGACCCCTCAAAAAAATCTGTTTGGCCAAATTAAAAAAATACATATATAATCGTTAGGCCCAATTACAAATTTATATAATTAGTCCAAACAAATATATATGATATAATGAGTCCAAATAGAGTCTAATGTAAAGAATTTAATAGAATAAATAACTTTATCTTAATTTTTTTGCCATCTCTCTTTATCATATTTTAATTGAATAATTTTATCTTAATTTCTTTTCATTAATTTTGTTTGCCCTAATTTTTTTGCCTTATCTTTTTATCATAATTTAATTGAATAATTTTGCCTTAGTTTTTTCTCCCAATTTCTTTTCCAATAATTTGTGTTTCGTTATCAAATAATTAGTGGATTGTGATTCGTGTGGATTATGATTGTGTTATTAGATATCATATCATAATCATTTCATTATCAGATATTAGTGAATTATGTTGTTTGTGTTGATTATTGCTAAATTATTAAACGATAAGACCCTATTTTATCTTTTTCGAGTCTTTGTAATGATTTTTTTATATCTTAATATATAAAAATAAATTTTAGTGATTATATGTATAAGGAAACTTTTTGTAGCTACTAAATAATAAAAAAATTATTGGTAACTTTTTATTTTATTCGTAATTTTTTTTTGTATAAAAAAATATATGTAAGAGGTCCTTACTTTCAAAGCTCACCTAAGGCCCCATAAATATCAGGGTCGGCCCTGGTGAGACGTTGTTTCTTTCCTAACAAAGTTGTTTGTTCTTTGATCATTGAGCGCTTCTGCAAGCTGGGTCGGCACTGGGCTAAGGCCACTAAGGCCTGTGCTTAGAGCCCCAAATTTTGGCCCGAAATAAAACCCCAAATTTATTAGTTTTATATTAGATTTAAAGTTCAAAACTCAATCTTTTTTTTATTGTTTGAGACTTAATCTCAAAGGCCCCTCAAAAAAATCTATTGGGCCAAGTTAAATATATATATATAATCATTGTTAGGCCCAATTAAAAATTTATATAATTAGTTCAAAAAAATATATATGATATAATGAGTCCAAATAGAGTCTAATGTCAAGAATTTAATAGAATAAATAATTTTATCTTAATTTTTTTTGCTATCTCTCTTTATCATATTTTAATTGAATAGTTCTACCCTAATTTCTTTTCATTAATTTTGTTTGCCCTAATTTTTTTGCCTTATCTCTTTATCATAATTTAATTGAATAATTTTGCCTTAATTTTTTCTCCCAATTTTTCCCCCCCAATAATTTGTCTTTTGTTATCAAATAATTAGTGGATTGTGATTTGTGTGGATTATGATTGTGTTATCATATATCATATTACAATAACATAATCATTTCATTATCAGATATCAGTGAATTATGTTGTTTGTGTTGATTATTGCTAAACTATAAAACAATACGATCCTATTTTATCTTTTTTGAGTCTTTGTAATGGTTTTTTTATATCTTAATATATGAAAATAAATTTTAATTATTATATGTATAAGAAAACTTTTTGTAACTACTAAATAATAAAAAAATATTGATAACTTTTTACTTTATTTGTAATTTTTTTTTATTAAAAAATATATGTACACAGGACCCTACTTTCAATGCCCGCCTAAGACTCCATAAATATCATGGCCAACCTTGGAGAGACGTTGTTTCTTTCCTGACAAAGTTGTCTGTTCTTTGATCATTAAGCACTTCTGCAAGCAGGGCCAACACTGGGTTAAGGCCCCTAAGGCCTATGCTTAGGGACCCAAATTTAGGCCCAAAATAAGGTCCAAAATTTATTAGTTTTGTATTAGATTTAAAGTTTAAAACTCAATCTTTTTTTATTGTTTGAGACCTAATCTAAAAGGCCTCTCAAAAAAATCTATTGGGCCAAATTAAAAAAAATATATATATATAATCATTGTTAGGCCCAATTAAAAATTTATATAATTAGTCCAAACAAATATATATGATATAATGAGTCCAAATAGAGTTTAATGTCAAGAATTTAATAGAACAAATAACTTTATCTTAATTTTTTTTGCCATCTCTCTTTATCATATTTTAATTGAGTAATTTTATCCTAATTTCTTTTCATTAATTTTGTTTGCCCTAATTTTTTTGCCTTCTCTCTTTATCATAATTTAATTGAATAATTTTGCTTTAGTTTTTTTCTCCCAATTTTTTTTCCCAATAATTTGTGTTTTGTTATCAAATAATTAGTGGATTGTCATTTGTTTGGATTATGATTTTGTTATTATATATTATATTACAGTAACATAATCATTTCATTATCAGATATTAGTAAATTATGTTGTTTATGTTGATTATTGCTAAATTATAAAAAAACAAGACCCTATTTTATTTTTTTTGAGTCTTTATAATTTTTTTTATATCTTAATATATGAAAATAAATTTTAATGATTATATGTATAAGGAAACTTTTTGTAGCTACTAAATAATAAAAAAATTAATAGTATCTTTTTACTTTTTTCGTAATTTTTTTTATTAAAAAATATATGTAAGAGGGCCCTACTTCAAAGTCCACCTCAGGCCCCATAAATATTAGGGTCGGCCCTGGTGAGAAGTGGTTTCTTTCTTGACAAAGTTGTCTGTTCTTTGATCATTGAGCACTTCTGCAAGCAGGGCCTGCACTGGGCTAAGGCCACTAAGACTTGTGCCTAGGGCCCCAAATTTTGGTCTAAACTAAGGCCTCAAATTTATTAGTTTTATATTATATTAAAAGTTCAAAGCTTAATATTTTTTTATTGTTTAAGACCTAGTCTGAAAGGTCTCTCAAAAAGATCTATTGGGCCAAATTAAAAAATATATATATAATCATTATTAGGCCCAATTAAAAATTTATATAGTTAGTCCAAATAAATATATATGATATAATGAGTCCAAATAGAGTCTAATGTCAAGAATTTAATAGAATAAATAACTTTATCTTAATTTTTTTTGCTATCTTTCTTTATCATATTTTAATTGAATAATTTTACCATAATTTCTTTTTGTATATTTTGTTTGCCCTAATTTTTCCCCCCCCTCTCTTTATCGTAATTTAATTGAATAATTTTGCCTTAGTTTTTTCTCCCAATTTTTTTCCCCAATAATTTGTGTTTTGTTATCAAATAATTAGTGGATTGTGATTTGTGTGGATTGCGATTGTGTTATCAGATATCATATTACAATAATATAATTATTTCATTGTCAAATATTAGTGAATTATGTTGTTTGTGTTGATTATTGCTGAACTATAAAATAACAAGACCTTATTTTATCTTTTTTGAGTCTTTGTAATAATTTTTTTTATATCTTAATATATGAAAATAAATTTTAATGATTATATGTATGAGGAAACTTTTTGTAACTACTAAATAGTAAAAAAATTATCGATAACTTTTTACCTTATGCGTAATTTCTTTTATGAAAAAATATATGCAGGAAGACCCTATTTTCAAAGCCGCTTAATGTCCCATAAATCTTAGGGTCGGCCCGGTTTGCAAGGAGCAGAACTTTGAATATTGTCTCGAGTTCATAAAACTAATTTTCAACAACGGTTTTATTTCATCTATTTCATCGTATTGTTCTGTGATACTTTGCCTTTGCACAGAAGGGAAGTTTCAAGCAGTTGAAAGACTGGTTTGTGATCTCTTCAGATAAGGTGATATTGATGAGAAAGCTACAGTATCACCCTATATTGAGTTCTTAGTGAAGGAAGATGAACCCTACGAATTTCTTGAGGTTCTAAAACTAGTTGAGGAAATGCATAATGAGAGGCCAATTATTTAATTTCTAATCTTTTTTTGGGTTTTGGGGGGGGGGGGGGGGGGGGGGTAAGAATCAAGCATGCAACATGATGCATCAGACTTTGACAATTACCAAATGTGGATTATTTAGTGATGACAGCATAGACATCTTTATGTCCATATTAATCATTTGATGTAAAACTTGGGAGATTGTGCATGACCAAGAAGTTATACCTTCGTGGTTGTTCTGTTTTCTGGAGTGGGGATTAATCAATTCAAGCTGACAGTTGACTGGAAACAGGCATGATAGACTCAACAAGCGAATTGATGTTACAATGCTTAGATCCATTTCCCTCAAGGCTATGTACCTTGACATGCTGGGTAGGGATGGCAATGGGGTGAATATTAATTTCTTATTTTTGTTCTCCTATTAAATTTTTTTCTTATTTTTCATCCCCCATCTCCTATGGGGACTACCCTACCCATCCCTTAATGAGTTTGAGTTTTCCAATCCATATATATATATATTTTAAGTAGTTATTGCTAATATAAACAGATTAATTGAAATATAAACAGATTATTTTTTTCTAGATTTTTTACAAACTAGAAACAATTAACAATATAAACAATAAACAGATTATCCTTCTTTTTGGCATTTCTGAGTTCAATAAAATAAAATAAATAAATAAACAAATTATTTCATCACCACCACCGCATCTCTTTCTTTCACTATTATTCTCTTTCTCTCTCTACAAACTTTCTCTCTCTAAAGCTTTAGTCTTGTCTAGTCATGGCAGAAGAGGGTTTTGAACCTTACCATGTCCCACAACATAGCAGAAGAGACAAGCTCAAAGTGCTAGCCCAAAACAACCTCCAAGGGTGCGTAGGTTTACTCTATCTCTACGATCCCTCCCTCATCTCCTCCGATCTTGGCCTCAGCCTTCTCTTCCTCCTCCAACAACACCACCGCCCCGTCGACGGTCGTTGATGCTCTCACCAGTGGCGGAAACGATCTTCTTCGAGAAGCGGCATTGACGTGAGAGATGATTGAGCAATGAGGAGGAGGAGAAGAATGCTGGAGATGGACATGTCATCATTGTTCTAATTTTT
The DNA here is from genome assembly GCA_036172215.1 of Camellia granthamiana. Taxonomy (NCBI): domain Eukaryota; kingdom Viridiplantae; phylum Streptophyta; class Magnoliopsida; order Ericales; family Theaceae; genus Camellia; species Camellia granthamiana. The sequence goes on along the minus strand of CM069915.1, from coordinate 92,745,427 downwards.
TTTGTTTTTTCTTGTTTTTTTTTTGGGTTTGTAAGTAAATTTTGAAGCTGGTTCTATAAGTAAAAATTATATGGGTCTGTATGTATGTAATGAATCAAGTGTATGATATTTTGGTTTGGCGAAATATGATCCACCAAACAAAAATCATGGTAGTCAAAACACGTGGAGAAATGGGCGGGTACCCATCCCTGACCCATCTCTGACGGATATTTAAATTTTATCACTTATCCAATCTGGTGGGTAAGAAAAATGAGAAAAATCTATGTATTTGAGTTAGGTTTCCATGGATACTCATTGGATATGGTATAGCATGCAACAAATTTCATCAAAGCTGATATAATTTTTGGAGCTTTTGTTTGAGACAATGGAAGAACGGCAACTGCTAGACTTTCCAAAGTGGTGTGGATCAAGGTGACTATCTAGTATCTATGTATATTCGTGGGGTGCCTCTATTTACGCACCACATATGGTAAGGCACACAATTACTTAGTTTACACTTTTAATACTTTGAAAAAACATACAGTTTGTTTGGTTTTGATTTTTGGACAACATTTTTTCAAAATTTTTTTTATTTTCCGTATTTTAATGTTTTCAATGAATTTTTTTTAATGTTTTAAACAATTTTATTTTTTAATTTTTAGATATACCTAACATAAATACACTTATTTATAAAAAAAATCTTTAAAAAATACATAAATACCAAAAAATACAAAAAAGAAAAGAAAAGAAAATTCAGTACAATTTTCATATTTTTGTGTATTTTTAATTTTTAAAAATATTTTTTACAAATATTATACTTTTTAAGTGTATTTATCTTAGATGTATCTAAAAATTTTAAAAAAAAAATTTGCTAAAACATTAAAAAAATTCATTGAAAATATTAAAATACGAAAAATAAAAAAGGAGAATTTTTTGAAAATTAGAACCAAACAAACTATATATTTTTTTAAATTATTAAAGGTGTGAACTGAATAATAGTGTGCCTTAAAACCAAATGTGATATGTAAATGGAGGCACTCATATTCGTGGCCTTTCTATCTTGTCAATTTACGCATACAAGCATTTCAACTATGGCTATCTCATCATATCAACTGAATAGGCATAATATCCTTGATGATGAGGAGTTCATTATTACCGGTAGGAGTTAATTTGAGTACAGGAATATCCAAAACACCAGTAAGTATCTTTTATCTTTTATTTTTAGTTACTTGGGGGTGGTATAGGATGATCTAAATAAATATATTTTTTGACTTTTTATAAAATATGAGTTGGGTATGGGTTGGATTTGAAGTGATGTATTACAGAGATGATATTACTTAAATAAAATGATGTGACTTAAATAGGATAGTGACTTTTTGACTTTTTTAAATCATGTCAAACAAGACTTTGTTCCCTTATGTCTCAATGATACAACTTTAAAACTAGTTGATCATTGAATAATTTGTAGTGAACTTTAACAAGCTTCTTGCAGAGTATATGAAATTGGCATAGAATTTTGATTCCTTTTGCTAAAGAGTAGTCAGCATGTTTGGTTAGGATTTTTAGAATTTACTTTTCAGGAAATTGAATTTTTTTTTATTTTCTTTATGTTTTTGTTTTCACTGAATTTTTTAATATTTTAAGATTTTTTTTTTTAATTTTTAGATACACCTAATATAAATATACTTTAAAAGTAAAATATTTGTAAATTCTTTTTAGAAAATTCACTAAATATTAAAAATATGAGAATTCAATATATTTTTCATATTATTGTGTATTTATTGATTTTTTAAAATATTTTTTTTATAAATATTTTACTTTTTAGATACATTTAAAAAAGTAAAAAAATTATTTAAAATTTTAAAAATATTCACTAAAAAAAAACACGAAAAATAAAAAACAAAAAACTCAATTTCCAGAAAATTGAATTCATAAAATTGAAACCAAACATACTGATTGTTATTTAAGACCAAAAATTAAACCCAATTTACAAGTCTAGTGATGTAATAATCAATTAATATATTAAAGGCAACACTCTCTCATATCTTCTCTAATCATCAATCAGTTATATCACTTACACATCATTAAGTCTAAAAAATAAGTTTAGAAAATAAACTTGTATATCATTTTTCTTTGCTGAATGTAATATAAGAAGCCAAATAGATTTGGTTTTTGTAATTATTGATGTTAATAATAATATTTAATGATGTCAATATTTTGTGTTATTTGTTTAGGATAAAATAATAGAATAGAGAATCTGTAAATAAACCTCAGGGGAGGCTTCTGTCATTTTAGAAGAGGCTAGTGTAATTAAAAACTAAATCTCAGGAGAAGTTTTTTTTTTTTTTTGATAAGTTAAGAAACTTCATTGATGAAATGAAGCATACAAGTGCTGGGATACATCAATAAAGGGGAAGAGAGAGGATACACCAGCAACAGCACAGCAAAAAAAGACCCAAAACTGAAGCTACCCATCCCCCACGGTTGGCAAGAAACCAACCAAGGCAAAGACCAAAAGCCAAAGAACCTACAACAGACTTCAGACAGAGTAACCAGAAATCATACAGCAAACCTGATCTGGTGAAGGTTGGAGACAATATCGTGCACTGAATAATCTACTTTCAAGAGAAGTTATTGTCATTTCAGAAACCTCAGGAGAGATTTATCATTTTGGAAATCTCATGGAAGGTTTTTACTATTTCATTTAACCTAGAAGAAGTCAGTGTAATTAAAAACTAAATTTTAGGAGAGGTTATTGTCAACCTCAGGAGAGATTTATAAGTTTGAAATCTCATGAAAAGTTAGTGCAATAAAAAATGAATCTCAAGAGAGATTTAAGTCATTTTAGGAATCTCAAAGAAGGTTTTTGTAATTTCATTAAATTTTAAGAGAGATAAGTATAATTTATCCAATCTAAAATCTTAAACTCTTTTCGGCACCACCGCACGTATAGGCTAGAAATTTTTTCCTTGGCAAACTTGGCTAAACTCCACGAAACCAGCCCAGTCAGTGACACTATTAAATTGGGTAAATTTAAAAGGAGAGTGAATATTATATATGTATATATATATGTACTTATGTATGTATATTTTGTATAGCATTAAATTGGGTAAATTACAATTTTAGTCCCATAGCTTAATTTGGATTTTATACTTTTAGTTTTCTTACAATATTGTCCTTCAATCTTGTACCGTTGACATTTTGAATAGAAAACTAACACATGCAAAATTGAGGGATAAAAATATATTTAAAGAAACTAAAAGGATCATTAGTGTAATAAATAAATTATACCACTGTTCTTATTTTATTTTATTTTTTTGAATCACACTTTGGTCCCTGTAATTTTACACATCATTTTTTTCGTTCAAAATTTTAATAGGAAGTGATTGAGGGATTATATTGCAACAAAGCTGAAAGTGCAGGGTTCGATTTGAAATAACGGGGAAAAAAGTAAATTTGACTCAAACTAAATAGACCAACAGTGTAATTTAGCCAATTAATTTAATAGAAAAATTGCCATTTAGTTTTCACATAAACCTCAAAATTTCTTTCTAATTTCATGTATATTCAGTTGGAGGAGGATCCTCCACCGTCAAAAATTTGGATTGAAGGATACTATTTGAGCACGTGGGTTTCACCACAAGTCATATTTTGATTATCTGAATTGTTTATTTTGTCGGCCATTTTTTATATTTCATCCACATAAAAAAAATCAAGTCAATCCGTTAATCGTAGCCTATTTAATTTGTAATGTTTGTCACAAACAATTAAAATAGACGACAATTGTGTTTTTAAAAATAAATTATCTATTTTTCTAATGACGAATAAGATAAATTGAATAGATTATGATTATCGAATCGATTTAATTTTTTGTGTCAATTAAATACACAAACTGCACGATAAAATGAATGATTTTGATCTTCAAAATAAAGCTCATGATGAATCTCCCGGTTCCAAATGGCTCCTCCCAATCTATAATTTGTACTGAAGAGTATCTTTCCCAGAATGGGTCCATGGGCAGATTAATAACTTTTCAGCCTCATGCATGCACTGAATCTAGGCATAGTCTGCTAACGAACCCAGAAAATTGCACTACATTGAGTAGGCATTTATGGGGATTCCATTTGCACTTAAAAAATTATTTAATATATCTAATACTTTATTAAATTATTTAGGTTTATAATTTACTTTTAATACTATCTATATTTTTTCCTCAATCTACCCTTCAAAATACATCCAAATAATAAATAAATCAAAACTCTAATTTTAAAGACAAACTCAATTTGTGTGAGATCAAAATTAGGATTCATGTAACGGGTTATTGCTAGTATATGTAGGAGTGGAATATTTCTATCAATTAGGTCTTGCAGCAGATTCTTGTTATAGTGTGAAGGATTACATCAATGAGATTATGGGCTCGTTTGGGAAGTTGGCTATTTTAGTAGGTTATTTTAATTTTTGCCTATTTTAGTAGGCTAAAATAGTTGTGTTTGGATAGAGGGTTGGATTTTTTGTACTTAGATGTGATATTTGTGAGAGAAAAAATAAAATAATTATGAATTTGATATGACATTTTATCTTATTGACTATTTTAACCTATTTAATCATTTTGTAGATTTTATTGGAAAAAAAAAAATCCAAACCCAACTTGCCAAACACCTCTTATATGTGGATTTTGTTATGACTCCTCCACTGATGATAAACCCTATATAGATTCAAAATGAAGGTAACCAGATAGTGGAGGAAGGAGTGGCTACTCCTGGTTTCATGAGGAGCCTAAGTGGGCCTCAAAAAAATGGGCCTGGGCTTAACATTGAGGTACTTTTAGGTCAGGCTAATGTATTAAAATGTGGCCAAACATTAGGCCATAGATTTTTTGGGATAAGTGAATCTAAGTCCCAGCCATCAAAGGAGAATAATGCTAAACTTAGTAGTGGAAAGGTAGCCCAAGTTAGAGTAGAAGAGGAGTACCAATCAGTGGCACAAAGAGAGTCTGTAATGCTAGCTCAAACAAGGAAGACAAACAAACAAGAGAAAGGAAAAGAGGCAGCAAGAGTCCAGGGGAAGAGAAAAGGTAATCTGCAAGTAGGGGCTGGTTCATCTTTGAAGTTCAAAAAATGTACCATTTTTAGGTCGGCAGCTGCAGAAATCTCTTTATCTATAGGACGAAAATCTGGTAGTGAACATCTATTACTTAATGAGGTAAAGGCATCCCTAAAAATTAGGCAGATTCTTGGGATGAATTGTAAAGATAATGAGGAGGAAGTGCTCAGCAAGTTGATGGAAATTGAAGCAAATGACAAGGAGGTACTGGGAACAAGGAGTAGGAAGGCAGTTTAATCTGTCCTTCCTGGTGTCTGGTAAGTGCATTTGTGTTCAATGAAGGTATTATCTTGGAATATTAGAGGGCTAGGTAAGCCTCTTAAAAGAAGAAAACTCAAAACCCTTCTGTATGAAAGGAAGGTAGATATGGTCCTACTACAAGAAATAAAGAGACAAGTAATCAATGAGGAATTTGTCATATCATGTTGGCCTAGTGAACAGATGGAATTTATGGCAGTAGACTTAAAGGGAGTAGCTGGTGGTTTACTATGCATCTGGAATCCAGAAGTATTTCAACTCCTAGACTGCTGCAGTAATAGGAATTTCATCATTCTATCAGGTACTCTTTTTAGCAGTTTTGATTGTGTTTTTGTTAATGTGTATGGTCCAAATGATGGTGCTAGTAGGAGAAGAATATAGGACATATTGAAGAATCTAAAGTCAATTTATGAAAAACCTTAGTGTTTGAGGGGTGATTTCAATAAAGTCAGGAAATTATCAGAGAGGTTAGGCTGTTCTCAAAGAAATAATGGCATGACTGCGTTCAATGAGCTAATAAAGCATCTGGAAGTATGTGACATCCCAATGCTGGAGAGAAAATTCACCTGGTGTAACTCTCAAGAAGGTGTCAAATGGAGTAGGTTAGACAGGTTCTTACTTAGTCCAGAATGGGTGCAGAAATTTAGCTTCAAATAATGGGGATTACAAAGAAGGTTTTCGGATCATTGTCCTTTATTACTCATGGAAGATGAGAGGAATTGGGGTCCAAAGCCTTTTAGGTTTCTAAATGCTTGGTCACTACACCCGAATTTCAAAACTTTTGTGTAGAAAACCTGGGCTGCATCTAATGTAGATGGATGGGCTGGTTTCAAATGTTTAAGGAAACTAAAAACACTTAGACTAGCACTGAAAAAATGGAATATTGAAGTATTTGGAAATGTGGATTTTAAACTTAAGCAGCTGGAGGAGGAATTACATGCTTTTGATTTGATCGCTGAAGAAAGGATACTAGTTGAATCAGAGTTAAGCAGGAAAATGAAGGTTAAAGGAGAAGCATGGAAATTGAGTAAGATGGTGGAATGGTTGTGGTTGCAGAAGTCTAGAGTTAATTAGGTTTTGAGAGGTGACAGGAATACAAAATTTTTCCATGTTATGGCTTCCTTAAGAAGGACTAGGAATGCATTGTGTTCTATTGAAGTCAATGGGGGTAGTGAAAGAAGATCCTGAAGAAATAAGAGTTGAAGTTTTGAATCATTTCAAGAAGCAATTTTCAGAATCATGGTCACACAGGCCAAGCTTATCTGGTCATTTCAAATCCATAGGGGGTGATGAAGTTCATGTAGCCCTGAAAGCTGAATTTACAAAATCAGAAGTGGTAGCAACAATTAGAAGTTGTGATTGAAACAAGGCTCTAGGGTTAGATGGTTTCAATTTGATGATGGTTCAAAAGTGCTGGCAGTCAATCAAAGGGCATATGATGCAATTCATGAAAGAGTTTCACCTCAATTCTAAGTTGGTTCTTGGTATTAACAGCTCTTTTGTAGCCTTGCTTCCCAAAAATGATAACCTCTCCAGTCTTAGTGATTTTAGACCTATTAGTCTCATAGGTTCACTGCACAAAGTGCTTTCAAAAGTTTTATCTAGTAGGTTAAAATTAGTACAACCCAAGATCATTAGTGACTCACAATTAGCGTTCACCCTATATTGAGTTCTTAGTGAAGGAAGATGAACCCTACGAATTTCTTGAGGTTCTAAAACTAGTTGAGGAAATGCATTAGAATGAGAGGCCAATTATTTAATTTCTAATCTTTTTTTTGAGGGGGAGGGGGGGGGGGCAGTAAGAATCAAGCATGCAACATGATGCATCAGACTTTGATTATTACCAAATGTGGATTATTTAGTGATGACAACATAGACATCTTCATGTCCATATTAATCATTTGATGTAAAACTTGGGAGATTGTGCATGACCAAGAAGTTATATCTTCGTGGTTGTTCTGTTTTCTGGAGTGGAGATTAATCAATTCAAGCTGACAGTTGACTGGAAACAGGCATGATAGATTCATCAAGCGAATTGATGTTATAATGCTTAGATCCATTTTCCTCAAGGCTATGTACCTTGACATGCTGGGTAGGGATGGCAATGGGGTGAATATTAATTTCTCATTTTTATTCTCCTATGAAATTTTTTTCCTATTTTGCATCCCCAATCCCCTATGGGGACTACCTACCCGTCCCTTAATGGGTTTGAGTTTTTCCAATCCAGATATATATGTATATATATATATATTTTAAGTAGTTGTTGCTAATATAAACAGATTAATTGAAATATAAACAGATTATTTTTTTCTAAATTTTTTACAAACTAGAAACAATTAACAATATAAACAATAAACAGATTATCATTCTTTTTGGCATTTCTGAGTTCAAAAAAATAAAATAAATAAATAAACAAATTATTTCATCACCACCACCGCATCTCTTTCTTTCACTATTATTCTCTTTCTCTCTCTACAAACTTTCTCTCTCCAAAGCTTTAGTCTTGTCTAGTCATTGTTAGCTTTTGATAAAACTCTCTTTAGAATGAGCTATATTTTGTATTGAATTTTTCTCACTTATTGATTCATATATCTTGCCAAAGGCTAACATCCTTTTATATAGAGAAGGTTATACATAAGTTCAATGAATAAGATCCATGAACCTAAACAACCTTACAATTAACTAGGTACATGAATATAATCTGGACAATGTACTTAATAAATATAAAATACATGAATACAAAGAATGTATGAACTCAATGTATCCAATGCATGCAATGTATCCAATGTATCTAATGTAAATATGGCATTAATTTTAACACTCCCCCTTAATGCCATATTGTGTGACACCCAACATTTCTCTAAAAAATTCAAATTTGTCCCTTGGTAGAGCTTTGGTGAAGATGTCCGCAACTTGATCTTCAGTCTTGCAATACTTGATTTGAATCTTATCATCTTCCACAGCTTCTCTAATGAAATGATGTTTGATGGCAATGTGTTTGGTACGAGAATGGTAGACGGGATTCTTTGCCATAGCAATAGCAGACTTACTATCACACATAATTGGAGTAGCTTCACCCTGCTTCTCACCAAAATCATCCAAAATTCTTCTTAGCCAAATTGCTTGTGTAGTTGCCAATGATGCTGAAATATATTCGGCTTCAGCAGATGATTGTGCCACAGTTTGTTGTTTCTTGGATGACCGTGAAATTACGCTCGATCCAAGAGAAAATGCATACCCAGAAGTGCTTCTCATATCATCAACACATCCGGCCCAATCACTATCACAAAATCCAATTAACTTTGCATCAAGAAATTTCTCATAAAAAATTCCATAATTAAGTGTACCTTAAATATATCTCAACACTCTTTTTGCAACCCCAAAATGAATTTGGCTTGGACTGTGCATGAATCGAGACAATAAACTTGTAGCATACATGATGTCTGGTCTTGTAGCAGTTACGTACAACAAACTTCCAACCAAACTTTTATAACAAGATGCTTCAGCTTCTTTGCTTCCATCTTCCTTTGACAACTTTTCATTCACAATCAAGGGAGTGGCAACTGCTTTGCAATTCTTCATTTTAAATTTCTCAAGAAGTGTTTGAGCATACTTCTTTTGGCAAATAAAAACACCTCTATTGTTTTGGTAAATTTCAATGCCTAAAAAATGATGCAATAGTCCCATATCACTCATTTCATATTTCTTCATCATCTCTCTTTTAAAATCTTCAATCAATTTTTCATCACTACCAGTAAAAACCAAATCAGCAACATAAAGTGAAACAATGAGAATACCAGTTGTACCTTGCCTCTTGATGTACAAAGTTGGCTCACTTTTGCTTCTTTGAAAACCATTTTCATTGAAGTAAGCATCAATTTCACTATACCATGCCCGGGGTGCTTGCTTTAGGCCATATAAAGCCTTCTTCAACTTGTACACTTTATCTTCTTTGCCTTTGACAACAAAGCCTTGAGGTTGATCAACATACACTTCTTCTTCTAATTTTCCATTCAAAAATGCTGATTTTACATCAAGTTGGTGCAAGAACCAACCCTTTTGAGCCGCCAAAGCAATGATAGCTCTAATTGTATCAAGTCGAGCTACAGAAGCAAAAGTTTCTTAGAAATCAATTTCAGGTTGTTGTGAATACCCTTTTGCCACAAGTCTTGCTTTGTTCTTTTGAATAGAGCCATCCGGAATGAACTTTGTTTTGAAAATCTACTTCACACCAATTATTTCTTTTTCTTTCGGCTTCTCCACTAGCTCCCAAGTCTTGTTCTTCTCAATCACATGAATTTCATCTTCCATTGCTTTCTTCCATGCTTCATCTTTAATTGCCTCTTCAAAATTTTCAGGTTCAACAATGCATAAATTGTATCTTGCATACACATCACTAAGACTCCTTATATTTCTTGGAGTTGAACTTGGAGATGAAGAACTAGAACTAGAACTTGAACTTGGAGAAAATTGTGAACTAGCAATTGGTGACAATCTTTGTGGAGATTCAAGAGTTGCAACATCTTCAACTTGTAGACTTTTCGATTTTTCATTGAAAGCAATGCTTTGATCTTGGACTTTCTTTTCCTTCCAATCAAAAGACGCTTTCTCATCAAAGAGAACATCTCTACAAATAATCACCTTCTTTTGATCCAAACTGAAGAGTCTATAGCCTTTGGATTTTGAGCTATAACCCACAAAGATGCATTTCTTACTATTTTCATCAAGCTTGTGCCTCACTTCTTTTGGAACATGAGCATAACAAATGGAACCAAACACCTTTAAGTGATTCACCGATGGTTTCCTTCCACTCCAAGCTTCAAATGGAGTTTTGTCCTTAAGAGCTTTTGTGGGACATCTATTCATCAAGTAAACTGCTGTATACATGGCCTCACCCCAAAAAGTTTTGGGTAGCCCCTTCTCATGTAGCATAGACTTGGACATCTCCTCTATGGTTCTATTCTTTCTTTCCGCTACACCATTTTGTTGTGGAGTGTACCCAACAGTCAATTGCCTTTTCATTCCAATATCTTCAAAAAATTTCATAAACTCATTTGAGTTGTATTCTCCGCCTCTATCACTTCTCAATACTTTCATCAAACAACCACTTTGTCTTTCAACAAGATTTTGAAATTTCTTGAAGATAGAGAAAACTTCACTCTTTTGTCTCATGAAATACACCCAAGTCATTCTAGTAAAATCATCAACAAAGATAATAAAGTATTTGTTACCTCCATGAGTTGGTGTATCCATGGGTCCCGCACACATCGGTATGGACAAGCTCCAATGGTGCTTTAGCTCTCCATGCTTTCTCCTTTGGAAATGACTCCCGGTGATGTTTTCCAAGTGCACAACCTTCACAAATATGTTGCACTTCATGAATGGTTGGCAACCCAAAAACCAATATTGTTTTGTTGTAGATGCTTCAAGCTTTGAAAATTCAAGTGCCCAAATCTTCTATGCCAAAGCCATGAATTATCAATCACATCCATCTTCAAAGCCGCATTTTTGCTATACCGGAAAATGAGAGGAAAACTTCTATTCTTCTCCATCTTGATTTTTGCTACAACTTGGCTTTTTCCCCCTTTGTCAAAAATTTTGCAAAAATCGTCTTCAAAGTGAACAAGGTATCCATGCTCCATAAGTTGTCCAACACTTAGCAAATTTTGCTCCAAGTCTAGAACTCAAGTTTGGAACTAAGAGAATATCGGAAATGAATCTTGTACCCATCTTGGTTTCTATAGCAATAGTACCTTTTCCTTTTGTTTGGACTAAGGTACTATTCCCCATTTTTACTTGAGAACTGGAGGAAGCATCTATTTTTACAAAAATGCTTTAATCTGCTGTCATGTGATTGCTACATCCGCTATCAAGAAACCATACATCCTTCGTTTGATCCGATGCCTTGTGACAAGCATAGAACATGTGCCCTTCACTTTCTTGTTCCTCAGAAAAATTAGCTTGTTGAGTGCTCTTGACTAGCCAATCCTTCTTGACATGCCCAAATTTGTTGCAATTGTAACATTTTGGCTTTCCTCGAAACCAACAATCTTTATCAACATGATTGCTTCGGTTGCAAATTCCACACTTTTGTTGAGTGGACTCTTCATTTTCCTTTCTTTGAAAATTAGATCTTCATCTTCCTCTTTCTCTTGCATTTCTTGCTTTTCCGGTTGCATTTCTTCCTCCTCCTCTTCCTCTTCCTTGGGAATTAGAGGTACTAACATTGAGCTTGGATTGAAAGGTACTTTCAATTGACTTTTCAGATTGCCTACTCAACCTTTGCTCAAATGCTTTAATTGAACCCATCAATTCTTCAATACTCAAATTAGCAAGATCTTTAGTTTCTTCAATGACAACAACAATGGGATTGTATTTCTCCGGCAAACTTATCAAAATTTTCTCAACAACTCTTTGATTAGTAATATTATCCCCATAAATTTTCATTTGGTTTACAAGTTCCATAACCCTAGAAAAATAATCCTTCAGCAATTCCATATCCTTCATCTTTAAATTTTCAAAATCTCTTTTCAATGATTGAAGTTTGACGGTTCTTACCTTCAAGTTGCCTTTATACTCTTTCTGAAGAATATCCCATGCCTCTTTCGCTTTTGTTGCATTGATAATTCTTGGAAAGATTGCTTCCGAAACTCCTTGTTGAATAAAAGAGTGAGCCTTTGAATCCTTCTTCCTTTGCTCTTTTAATTGGTTCTTTTGGGGATTTGTCAAAGCTTCTTCATCTTTAGGTTCCTTGAATCCATTCTCAACAAGATCCCAAAGCTGAGTATAGACAAAAATAGTTCTCATTTTCACATACCAAAAATCAAAATTTTCACCATTAAAGATAGAAGTGGATATATTTTGGTTGTTAGGATTTGCCATGGACATCGGTTTGTTCTTCTTCGGGGCTTGTTTTCCCATATCCGATCTCTACGCCTAGTTTGCTCTTGACCCAACCAAAGCTCTGATACCACTTATGTTAGCTTTGATAAAACTCTCTTTAGAATGAATTATATTTTGTATTGAATTTTTCTCACTTATTGATTCATATATCTTGCCAAAGGCTTACATCTTTTTATATAGAGAAGGTTATACATAAGTTCAATGAATAAGATCCATGAACCTAAACAACCTTACAATTAACTAGGTACATGAATATAATCTAGACAATGTACTTAATAAATATAAAATACATGAATACAAAGAATGTATGAATTCAATGTATCCAATGCATGCAATGTATCCAATGTATCTAATGTAAATATGGCATTAATTTTAACAATCATGGCAGAACAGGGTTTTGAACCTTACCATGTCCCACAATATAGCAGAAGAGACAAGCTCAAAGTGCCAGCCCAAAACAACCTCCAAGGGTGCGTAGGTTTACTCCCTCTCTACGATCCCTCCCTTATTTCCTCCGATCTTGGCCTCAGCCTTCTCTTCCTCCTCCAACAACACCACCGCCTCGTTGACGGTCGTTGATGCTCTCACCAGTGGCAGAAACGATCTTCTTCGAGAAGCGGCGTTGACGCAAGGGGTGATTGAGTGATGAGGAGGAGGAGAAGAATGCTAGAGATGGACATGTCATCATTGTTCTAATTTTTTTGTTTTTTCTTGTTTTTTTTTTGGGTTTGTAAGTAAATTTTGAAGTTGGTTCTATAAGTAAAAATTATATGGGTCTGTATGTATGTAATGAATCAAGTGTATGATATTTTAGTTTGGCGGAATATGATCCACCAAACAAAAATCATGGTAGTCAAAACACGTGGAGAAATGAACGGGTACCCATCCCTAACCCATCTCTGACGGATATTTAAATTTTATCACCTATCCAACCTGACGGGTAAGAAAAATGGGAAAAATCTATGTATTCGAGTTAGGTCTCCATGGATACCCATTGAATATGGTATAGCATGCAACAAATTTCATCAAAGCTGATATAATTTTTGGAGCTTTTGTTTGAGACAATGGAAGAACGGCAACTGCTAGACTTTCCAAAGTGGTGTGGATCAAGGTGACTATCTAGTATCTATGTATATTCGTGGCCTTTCTATCTGGTCAATTTACGCATACAAGCATTTCAACTATGGCTATCTCATCATATCAACTGAATAGGCATAATCCTTGATGATGAGGAGTTCATTATTACCGGTAGGATTTAATTGAGTACAGGAATATCCAAAATAAAAAACGAAAAACTCAATTTCCAGAAAATTGAATCCGTAAAATTGAAACCAAACACACTGATTGTTATTTAAGACCAAAAATTAAACCCAATTTACAAGTCTAGTGATGTGATAATCAATTAATATATTAAAGGCAACACTCTTTCATAGCTTCTCTAATCATTAATCAGTTATATCACTTACACATTATTAGGTCTAAAAATAAGCTTAGAAAATAGACTTGTATATCATTTTTCTTTGCTGAATGTAATATAAGAAGCCTAATAGATTTAGTTTTTGTAATTAATGATGTTAATAATAATATTTAATGATGTCAATATTTTATGTTATTTGTTTAGGATAAAATAATAGAATAGAGAATCTGTAACAAAAATAAATAAACCTCAGGGGAGGCTTCTGCCATTTTGGAAAGCTCATGGAAGGTTTCTACCATTTCATTTAACCTAGAAGAGGTTAGTGTAATTAAAAACTAAATCTCAGGAGAAGGTTTTTTTTTTGATAAGTTTAGAAACTTTATTGATGAAATGAAGCATACAAGTGCTGGGATACATCAATAAAGGGGAAGAGAGAGGATACACCAGCAACAGCACAGCAAAAAAAGACCCAAAACTGAAGCTACCCATCCCCCACGGTTGGCAAGAAACCAACCAAGGCAAAGACCAAAAGCCAAAGAACCTACAACAGAGTTCAGACAGAGTAACCAGAAATCATACAGCAAACCTGATCTGGTGAAGGTTGGAGACAATATCGTGCACTGAATAATCTACTTCAAGAGAAGTTATTGTCATTTCAGAAACCTCAGGAGAGATTTATCATTTTGGAAATCTCATGGAAGGTTTTTACCATTTCATTTAACCTAGAAGAAGTCAGTGTAATTAAAAACTAAATTTTAGGAGAGGTTATTGTCAACCTCAGGAGAGATTTATACATTTCAAATCTCATGAAAAGTTAGTGCAATAAAAAATGAATCTCAGGAGAGATTTAAGTCATTTTAGGAATCTCAAAGAAGGTTTTTGTAATTTCATTAAATTTTAAGAGAGATAAGTATAATTTATCCAATCTAAAATCTTAAACTCTTTTCGGCACCACCGCACGTATAGGCTAGAAATTTTTTCCTTGGCAAACTTGGCTAAACTCCACGAAACCAGCCCAGTCAGTGACACTATTAAATTGGGTAAATTTAAAAGGAGAGTGAATATTATATATGTATATATATATGTACTTATGTATGTATATTTTGTATAGCATTAAATTGGGTAAATTACAATTTTAGTCCCATAGCTTAATTTGGATTTTATACTTTTAGTTTTCTTACAATATTGTCCTTCAATCTTGTACCGTTGACATTTTGAATAGAAAACTAACACATGCAAAATTGAGGGATAAAAATATATTTAAAGAAACTAAAAGGATCATTAGTGTAATAAATAAATTATACCACTGTTCTTATTTTATTTTATTTTTTTGAATCACACTTTGGTCCCTGTAATTTTACACATCATTTTTTTCGTTCAAAATTTTAATAGGAAGTGATTGAGGGATTATATTGCAACAAAGCTGAAAGTGCAGGGTTCGATTTGAAATAACGGGGAAAAAAGTAAATTTGACTCAAACTAAATAGACCAACAGTGTAATTTAGCCAATTAATTTAATAGAAAAATTGCCATTTAGTTTTCACATAAACCTCAAAATTTCTTTCTAATTTCATGTATATTCAGTTGGAGGAGGATCCTCCACCGTCAAAAATTTGGATTGAAGGATACTATTTGAGCACGTGGGTTTCACCACAAGTCATATTTTGATTATCTGAATTGTTTATTTTGTCGGCCATTTTTTATATTTCATCCACATAAAAAAAATCAAGCCAATCCGTTAATCGTAGCCTATTTAATTTGTAATGTTTGTCACAAACAATTAAAATAGACGACAATTGTGTTTTTAAAAATAAATCATCTATTTTTCTAATGACGAATAAGATAAATTGAATAGATTATGATTATCGAATCGATTTAATTTTTTGTGTCAATTAAATACACAAACTGCACGATAAAATGAATGATTTTGATCTTCAAAATAAAGCTCATGATGAATCTCCCGGTTCCAAATGGCTCCTCCCAATCTATAATTTGTACTGAAGAGTATCTTTCCCAGAATGGGTCCATGGGCAGATTAATAACTTTTCAGCCTCATGCATGCACTGAATCTAGGCATAGTCTGCTAACGAACCCAGAAAATTGCACTACATTGAGTAGGCATTTATGGGGATTCCATTTGCACTTAAAAAATTATTTAATATATCTAATACTCTATTAAATTATTTAGGTTTATAATTTACTTTTAATACTATCTATATTTTTTCCTCAATCTACCCTTCAAAATACATCCAAATAATAAATAAATCAAAACTCTAATTTTAAAGACAAACTCAATTTGTGTGAGATCAAAATTAGGATTCATGTAACGGGTTATTGCTAGTATATGTAGGAGTGGAATATTTCTATCAATTAGGTCTTGCAGCAGATTCTTGTTATAGTGTGAAGGATTACATCAATGAGATTATGGGCTCGTTTGGGAAGTTGGCTATTTTAGTAGGTTATTTTAATTTTTGCTTATTTTAGTAGGCTAAAATAGTTGTGTTTGGATAGAGGGTTGGATTTTTTTGTACTTAGATGTGATATTTGTGAGAGAAAAAGTAAAATAATTATAGATTTAATATGGCATTTTATCTTATTGACTATTTTAGCCTATTTAATCATTTTGTAGATTTTATTGGAAAAAAAAAATCCAAACCCAACTTGCCAAACACCTCTTATATGTGGATTTTGTTATGACTTCTCCACTGATGATAAACCCTATATAGATTCAAAATGAAGGTAACCAGATAGTGGAGGACAGAGTGGTTACTCCTGGTTTCATGAGGAGCCTAAGTGGCCCTCACAAAAATGGGCCTGGCTGAACATTGAGGTACTTTTAGGTCAGGCTAATGTATTAAAGTGTGGCCAAACATTAGGCCATAGATTTTCTAGGATAAGTGAATCTGAGTCCCAGCCATCAAAGGAGAATAATGCTAAACTTAGTAGTGGAAAGGTAGCCCAAGTTAGAGTAGAAGAGGAGTACCAATCAGTGGCACAAAGAGAGTCTGTAATGCTAGCTCAAACAAGGAAGACAAACAAACAAGAGAAAGGAAAAGAGGCAGCAAGAGTTCAGGGGAAGAGAAAAGGTAATCTGCAAGTAGGGGTTGCTTCATCTTTGAAGTTCAAAAAAGGTGCCATATTTAGGTCGGCAGCTGCAGCAATCTCTTTATCTATAGCACGAAAATCTGGTAGTGGACAGCTATTACTTAATGAGGTAGAGGCATCCCTACGAATTGGGTAGATTCTTGGGATGAATTGTAAAGATAATGAGGAGGAAGTGCTCAGCAAGTTAATGGAACTTGAAGCAAATGACAAGGAGGTACTGGGAACAAGGAGTAGGAAGGCAGTTTAATCCGTCCTTCCTGGTGTCTGGTAAGTGCATTTGTGTTCAATGAATGTATTATCTTGGAATATTAGAGGGCTAGGTAAGCCTCTTAAAAGAAGAAAACTCAAAACCCTTATGTATGAAAGGAAGGTAGATATGGTCCTACTACAAGAAACAAAGAGACAAGCAATCAATGAGGAATTTGTCAGATCATGTTGGCCTAGTGAACAGATGGAATTTATGGCAGTAGACTCAAAAGGAGCAGCTGGTGGTTTACTATGCATCTAGAATCCAGAAGTATTTCAACTCCTAGACTGCTGCAGTAACAGGAATTTCATCATTCTATCAGGTACTCTTTTTAGCAGTTTTGATTGTGTCTTTGTTAATGTATATGGTCCAAATGATGGTGCTAGTAGGAGAAGAATTTGGGACATATTGAAGAATCTAAAGTCAATTTATGAAAAACCTTAGTGTTTGGGGGGTGATTTCAATGAAGTTAGGAAATTATCAAAGAGGTTAGGCTGTTCTCAAAGAAATAATGGCATGACTGAGTTCAATGAGCTAATAAAGCATCTGGAAGTATGTGACATCCCAATGCTAGGGAGAAAATTCACCTGGTGTGACTCTGAAGAAGGTGTCAAATGGAGTAGGTTAGACAGGTTCTTACTTAGTCTAGAATGGGTGCAGAAATTTAGTTTCAAACAATGGGGATTACCAATAAGGTTCTCGGATCATTGTCCTTTATTACTCATGGAAGATGAGAGGAATTGGGGACCAAAGCCTTTTAGGTTTCTAAATGCTTTGTCACTACACCCGAATTTCAAAACTTTTGTGTAGAAAACCTGGGCTGCATCTAATGTAGATGGATGGGCTAGTTTCAATTGTTTAAGGAAACTAAAAACACTTAGACTAGCACTGAAAAAATGGAATATTGAAGTATTTAGAAATGTGGATTTTAAACTTAAGCAGCTGGAGGAGGAATTACATGCTTTTGATTTGATCGCTGAAGAAAGGATACTAGTTGAATCAGAGTTAAACAGGAAAAGGGAGGTTAAAGGAGAAGCATGGAAATTGAGTAAGATGGTGGAATGGTTGTGGTTGCAGAAGTCTAGAGTTAATTAGGTTTTGAGAGGTGACAGGAATACAGAATTTTTCCGTGTTATGGCTTTCTTAAGAAGGACTAGGAATGCATTGTTTTCTATTGAAGTCAACGGGGGTAGTGAAAGAAGATCCTGAGGAAATAAGAGTTGAAGTTTTGAATCATTTCAAGAAGCAATTTTCAGAATCATGGTCAAACAGGCCAAGTTTATTTGGTCATTTCAAATCCATAGGGGGTGATGAGGTTCGTGTAGCCCTGAAAGCTGAATTTACAGAATCAGAAGTGGTAGCAATAATTAGAAGTTGTGATGGAAACAAGGCTCTAGGGTCAGATGGCTTCAATTTGATGATGGTTCAAAAGTGCTGGCTGTCAATCAAAGGGCATATGATGCAATTCATGAAAGAGTTTCACCTCAATTCTAAGTTGGTTCTTGGTATTAACAGCTCTTTTGTAGCCTTGCTTCCCAAAAATGATAACCTCTCCAATCTTAGTGATTTCAGACCTATTAGTCTCATAGGTTCAATGTACAAAGTGCTTTCAAAAGTTTTATCTAGTAGGTTAAAATTAGTACAACCCAAGATCATTAGTGACTCACAATCAGTGTTCATTGGGGGCAAAAGCATTTTGGATAGTGTGCTGGTTGCTAATGAAATTGTGGATGATTGGGAAAAGAAGCAGAAAAAAGGTTTTGTTTTAAAACTTGATTTCGAGAAAGCATACGATTCAATTAATTGAGATTTCCTCTTCTCTATGTTATCAAATTTTGGGTTTGTATCAAAATGGATTAGTTGGATAAAGGAGTGTGTTGTAATAGCCAAAATATCCATTCTGGTGAATGGTTCACCTACACCTGAGTTCAGCCCCCGAAGGGGTCTTAGGCAAGGGGACTCACTATTACCTTTTCTCTTTAATATTGTGGCTGAGGGCTTCAACATTTTGCTAAACAGAGTTGTACAGTTGGGGTTGATTAAAGGAGCAACTATTGGTACCAATGATCTTATCATTACTCACTTACAGTTCGCGAATGACACAATCTTGTTATGTGAGGCAGTAAGGGAGGAGGTTCTTAATATCAAAAGGATATTGAGGTGCTTTGAAATACTGCCTGGATTGAAGATTAACTATCATGAGAGTGTGGTTTGTGGAATTGGAGTTAGTGAAGTGCTCATTCAAGACTATGCTGCCATCTTGAACTGTTTACAGCAAAGTTTACCATTGAAATATTTAGGTACGCCCTTGGGACCCAATCCAAGGAGAAGGGGGACTTGGCAATCTGTTATTGACAAATTCAAATCGAAGTTGGCTTCTTGGAAAAGAAGATTTTTATCTTTTGCTGGTAGTTTGACAATGATCAAGTCTATGTTATCATCTCTACCTATTTACTACTTATCCTTGTTTAAAATGCCTGAAGGTATTGCAAAGGAGATCGATAAAATTCAGTTTAGATTCTTTTTTTTTGGGGGGGAGGTGATGCTCTGAGAAAGAAAATACATTTGGTCAAGTGGGGGGAAATAACTCAAAGTAAAAGTAATGGAGGACTAGGCATTAGAAAGGTGAGAACTATGAATGATTGTCTTCTTTTGAAATGGTAGTGGAGATTTGGGTGTGAGAATGGAACTCTTTGGAAACAGGTAATTTACAGTAAATACCCTAAGGTTGGTAGAGGTTGGTTGCCTTTGCCTGTAACAAGCACAAGGTTGTCTATGGTCTGGAGGGATATCTTGGGGGTTGGTGGAACTTGCCTTGAGCTGATGGGATTTTTTAAGGACAATACAAGACTTATTATTGGTGATGGGAAAGAATCAAAATTTTGGCTAGATAATTGGGTTGGTTCTGGGTGCTTAAAAGATGCTTTTCCTAGATTATTCTTTGTGTCCCTTGATAAATGTGAATCAGTGGCAATGGTTAAAATCAGAAGGTGTGGAAATGAAGAGTGAATTTTGGGTTTCAGGAGAAATTTGTTTCAATGGGAAATTGAAGAATTAAGGAGGCTGAAGGTGTTGCTACTAAATGCACCTGCTTTAAGGGATGGAGTGCTGGACATTTTGAGTTGGAATGCAGATAAGACTGGTAAGTTTATTGTTGCCTCTGCCTACAAAAGGAATGAATTTCCATCCATTACAAGAAAAAACACCTTTGGGGACCACCTTTTTGAGTTGGTCGCAAAAAGTACACTAATCTGCGACTAACATTTATTTTGGTCACGGATGATTGTGTTTTCGCGACCAACATTTTTTTGCTAGCTAACAGGTAAGTATTTGCGACCAAATACAAAATGTGGTCGCCAAAAGTGACGGCGAGAGTGCGAAAAAAAAAAAGGCAGGACATCAAACCTTTTGGTGACCAGTAGATTGTGGTCACAAAAAGGAAACTGTAAAAAAAAAACTACGTAGTTTTGAAATTCTTAAATCAAAAACATGTTTCCTGAGCCTTGAGCTATTCCTTCATTGTTTCCTCTTTCCTTGAGCTTCCGATCGGTTTATCAAAACCTAGCCACCATCTCATCACTTCATCCCCTTGGTTTTGCTGCTCTTCATTTTCGCCTCCGTTTTGTACTTACTAGGTTAGTCTCTCTCTCTCTCTCTCTTTGTTCGTGTATATATATATATAAATAATCGATTGACCTTCCTTTTTCATTGTTGCAACTCCTTACTTCCGATCAGTTCATCAAACCCTAGCTACTATCTCTATTCACTTCATCCCCTGTTTTGCTGCCTCTTCATTTTCGGCTCTGCCATTGTGTTTACTAGGTCAGTCTCTCTGTGTATGTGTGTGTGTGTGTGTGTGTGTGTGTGTGTGTGTGTGTGTGTGTGTGTGAATATACAACGCTTTTTTTTTAGATCCCTCTAATCAGTCCTATTTCATCGAATGCTCTCTTTAATTTGTCAACTCACTGCCTATTTCTAGTGAAGAATCCATATCTATGTCTATATCTATATCTCTATCATTTGCTTTTCATACATAGAAATTTTGATTTTTAATCTCTATCATTTGATTTTCATACATAGACTTTCTGATTGATTTATAAACTGTATCGACAGATAGGCTTTGTCTCAAGCCAAATGAATTGTATTTTTTTAGTTCTAATAGTTGCAAGTCACATGATAATTAAAAATCCACTCTTATGGATCTTTTTAGTTTACAGATATTCTAGTCTTATGACTTTTTTGGGTCCCTAACATCAATCAAATACTCAAAAATGAATAAAAGCTCAAAATAGAGCAACGTTAGATGAAAATATGTTCTTGCCTAGTGAGCAACCACCTTCAAGACACCACATAGTGATTCAAGGATTGGCAAGTGGAAAGTAACTTAAGGTTAGCCCTAGTTTTATGCACACTCATGAAATGATGATTTATTTGCTTGGATTGGCTTGTTGCACTTGGAACCTATTTTGGGAGTTTCTTCAAGTTGTTTGGAAATTGTGATCTTCTCATAGCAGAATCTGAGTTTCAAGTGGCTCTTGGCATCTTTAAGTTGAAAAAACATATATATATATATATATATATGTTTAGGAGAGTCCATTTGACAAACCACTACCTTTAAAGATCAAATCCTTTCAACAGTTTTGCTTTTCTTGCTCCTCATAGACTTCATGAACTTGCCCAATCTTCTGTCCCAACTGCCACAAATATAGTAATAGCACCAGTAATGGAAACATTATCTTCTCAGATAATGAGTAAGGAATTCTAAATTTGTTACAGCCATCTTATCATGTTACTGCAGGAAAATTTCAGATAATTGTAATTTAGGCACTTTTTTTTTTTTTTTTGAAAGACCATGGCTGAAATGGATGAAAAAAGAAGGAACATCATACAAGGGAACAACCTTCACATTGAGAATAAGATATTGTTTGAAAAACATTGTTGATGGTCACCTCTTGGTGGTGATTGCCTGGTTGAAGAAGTATTATAGAATATTGTGGTAAAGTCAAACCCTAATATGTTCGTAAATGTTGCATTATGGGAATAAGATGTATTATTTGGATTTCAAACTATTTCATAGTTAAATATGGAGCTTGAGCATAAAAGGCATAGACTTACTGTATTGGCAAATGTTTGATACATTTTTAATCAGATTTTCTTTGGATAAAAATCTTTTGACGACAGAATTAGACTAAAGAATGTGTTGTAAAATTGCAGTTGTGGTGAGCCGTTACGTGTGGTGTAGTCGTATGATTATATCTTCTCGATGATTTTCCTTTATCTTTATCTTATACCTGTTGCTATAGTCCTATGCTATGATCATTCCCAAAGATAGAAATGTAAGTGGCCTTGCAGATTCATGTGCATATGAACTATGGTGTTTGGCTCTGATCAGCTTTTGTTAAACACAAATTATGTTGGATGCTATGCATCTCCAAAACAGCATGAATTTCTAGAAGTAACTTCATATTATTATGTAATAGTTAAGGCTTATATCAAGGATTTAAAAGGAAAAAATTGATTGGGTTTATCCCAATAATAACAATTTCTAAGTAATTTATCTTAATCCCGTAAGTTTCCACAGAGAGCAATCAGGGTTTTTAAAAGAGGGTACTAGTAAAGCAGACTTCATTCATGATGCTTTGAAACGAAATTATACGAATTTTTAAGGCTCTAATGTTCAGCAAGCAACCTTCCATACAAAATTTCCCCGTCACAATTCCTATGGTAAATGTAATGTCAGGCTTACAAACTTCAATGTAGTATCTGTATTTCTATAATCATGCCAAACAAGGGATTTAAAATCCCTGTGCCAGCTAGCTAAGGCTGTGTTTAGATCTAAGATTTGGCTAGGGATTTGTGGAGGGAAAGGAAAACTTGAGAAAAATGCAGAAAATTCTAACTTGTATTTTATTCACCATTTTCCTTTATACAATTGCCTACCGAAATCCTAGATCCAAACACAGCCTAAAAAGTTTGTGTTGTTGGAGGATAGTGATGTGTCCTCCAATAGATCTTCAAAATAAATCAAACCATTTGCATTAGGAAATACAAATTTTTACTAAGAAAACATGTAAAATATAGTGGTGTTTATTTGCTACCCTGCATTGGTTAAAGTCTAGAGCAGCAGCATCAAGTAATGGTCTACTACTGTCTGTTTGTTTGGCTCTTGGTCTATGTTTAAGGCAAATTTTAGTCTGCATTTGCTTGGTGAGGCTGCTGCTGTTTGTGTTGAGTCTGAGGTTCCCCTACTGGTGGTCTTATTTTTGGGTGAGGTCCTTTTGCTGCTGTTTGTCCTGCTGTTTGTTAGAATTATGCTTTGTCCTACTCTTTGTTGTACAAAATCATGCTTCCAGTGTGAGCATTGTGGCAGTTGCAGCTGTGGCAGCTTTGTGCATTGTAATGGCTCTTTGTCCTGTTCTTTATTGTATCATTGGAGCAGCAGCAGCTTGTATTTGGTTCTTTGTGCATTGTGGCAACAACTTGCTGCAGTAGCAACTTCTTGTTGGCTCTTAATATTTTTCTCTTATTTTCTTGGCAGCATCAGTAGTATTCAGTATTCAATATTATGCTTATTGAATACTAAAACAACCATAATGGAATCAATAACTATTATAGTTGAATAATAGAGGAAGGAATGCGAGATTTTATGCTTGCCTAAAGCGTATAAATAACTTTTTCACCTTATAACAAAATTAGCCTCCAAAATAGGAATAAAATTCATATTTAATTCATATTTAGTTAATTGGTTTTTGGTTTATTCACCTAACATAAGCTTCACTTTGTAGGTCACCAAATATGGACAAGAATTGGATGTCAATTAGAAATAGATTGAGTTCGGAGTATAGAGAAAGGGTTAAGTCATTTCTCCAATTTGCAATGACAAATGTTGGCCTAGATAATAGAATTCGTTGTCCGTGTATGGATTGCCTAAATTTGAACATCATACCTTTACGGATGTGGAATATCATTTGATCTGAAAAGGGATATCACTTTCATACAAGACTTGGGTGCACCATGGTGAAACTATTGCCGTCAATCAACCCCGTGTGTGGAATAATGACAATGACATTGAAGGTGTTGGTGATGAAGGGACAACCAATGAATGCCTTGACGTTGAAGATGAATTGTATGATATGTTAGAAGACCGTCGCATGGCGCATATTTTTGATGATGATGAAGAGGATGAGTGGTATGATAATGAGCAAACAGAGGATGCACGAAACTTTGATAAATTGTTAGATGATGCCCGTCGTCCATTATACCTTGGTTGTCAGAAGTTTACTTTGTTATCGTTTGTCATTAAGATGCTTCATATAAAAGTGTTAAACAAGTGGAGCAATAAGTCTTTTGACATGTTGTTGGGTGTATTGAAAGACCTTTTACCGGAAAGTGATCAAAAGGTTCCATGGACCCTTTATGAAGCGAAGAAATTTTTACATGACTTAGGTTTAGGATATGTGCCTATTCATGCATGTAAGTATGATTGTGCTCTTTTTTGGAAGGAAAATGCAAATTTAGAAAATTGTCCGATTTGTAAGGAGCCTAGATACAAACTGAATGATGGCAAGGGTACGAAGATACCTCATAAAATTTTGAGATATTTCTTGTTTTTTTTTTTTTTTTTTTTGATCAGCAAACAAAAGAGAAAATATATATAATGAACACAAATACATCAGTAGCATAGCAATTGAAACCAAACAAACTTGGCACCAATGAGCTAGCCCAAACATCCGCTAATAATACAACCGTAGGTGAGAAACCAACAAGAGGAAAATCAACAGGAAACAAAGGAGAATAACAGCATAAACCAGAGGAGAAACTAGTAAGAGTCACCAATATGGTAGCAGCAGCAGAATAACCCACAAAATATATTAGCAACATAGTAGCATGCACCAGCAGACAGTAGAAAGAGAACCAAAACAGTAGCAGCAGAGTCTGAGAAAAAGTAGCAGAGGTACGGCTGGTTTTCAAAAAGCAGCAGCATAGTTCGAGAAGAAGAAAAGAAATTAGCACCAAAATAGGCACCAGGAAAATGCACCTACCAGAGAAGAAAAGAAACAAGAAGTAGGACAGACACGGCTTCAGCCTATCCCTTTTCGACAAAACTTAATTTGATGTAAGTAATACAAAAATCATTGACTGAAAAGGCAGCTTCACATCAGCAGCTCTAACCCCACCAAGGTTGCAAAGATTATACATGTCGAGAAAAACAACTGGAGATATGAGATGACATAAAGAAAAACGTATTCATGATGGCATATTAAGGCATCTAGCCGATGGTGAGGCGTGGAAGGATTTTGATAGGCAACATATTGTGTTTGCCCAAGAACCACGTAATGTGAGGTTAGGGTTGCCACCGATGGTTTCAACCTTTTTGGAAATATGAGCAACTCATATAGTATGTGGCCTGTGGTAGTTATGCCTTATAACTTACCACCGTGGAAGTGTATGAAACAACCCATTTGTCATGATTTCATTGCTTATTCCTGGACTACAAGCACCGAGGAGAGATATTGATGTTTACTTGAGGCCATTAATTGACAAGTTGAAGGAGTTATGGAAAGATGGTGTAGTTACTTATGATGCCTCAACGGGGGCAAGTTTCCGAATGCATGCAACTGTTATGTGGACTATTAATGACTTTCCTGCATATGGTAACTTGTCAGGGTGGAGTACAAAAAGATATTTGGCTTGTCCCCATTGTAATGAGAATGCATCATCATAACGGTTAAGAAGTAAGATAGGATACATTGGTGCTCGCCGATACTTACCTGAAGACCATCCTTGGCGAAAAAGTAAGCTCTTTAATGGTAAGGCAGATGATCGAGCAAGACCTTTGGAGTTGACAGGGGAAGAAATATTAAATCAATTGGATTTAGGAACATTTAAACCATTTGGGAAGCATCCAAGCAACCAAAAAAGAAAAAGGGATGAAATACCGTCCTGAATTGGATAAAGAAAATCATACTTTTCGAATTGCCTTAATGGAAGACACTCAAGTTACGACATAACCTCGATGTCGTGCACATAGAGAAGAACATATGTGATAATTTAATTAGGACTTTGTTGAGCATTGATGGAAAGAACAAGGACACTGAAAAAGCACGCATAGATTTAGAAGATATGAAAATTAGGAAAGATTTGCACTTAAAGAGGCACGCGGATGGGTCCTTTGAAAAGCCCATTGCATTGTACACATTGTCCCTAAAGGAAAGACAAGGTTTTTTGTGAGTTCTTAAATCGATTAGGTATCCTGATGTATATGCAGGAAACATCTCTAGGTGTGTGAGCACGAAGGGCAGCAAGTTGTCCAATTTGAAAAGCCATGATTGCCATGTCCTTGTACAACGACTTCTTCCTATTGGAATGCGTGGGTATCTTAATAAGGACATTTCTATTGCATTGTTTGAGTTGGGAAATTACTTTTAGCAGTTATGTTCAAAAACAGTGAGGGTGAATGATTTGGAGAAATTACAAGAGAGCATAGTACTCATAGCACTCATGATTTGGTTAGTAATTGTTTTAATTTTAAAAGATCATTTGTAGAATAGTTTATGATGATTGAAACAAACATTTAGTTTATGATGATATGAAATTTCAATTTGTATCTCTTGAATTAGAGATCTTACCTATAAGAATTTTTAAAAGTAGTCTCATAACTCAGAAGCTTATGAAGTTTTTTTACAAGGTTCATGTATGAGTATAATAAACTTATTAAAAATTTCATATCAAAACTCTTACAGATGAATTCTATAAAATTCTTGGACTGATTGGCATTCGGATTGAGTGTTGTGCAGATTTTCTGTGTGAAAATGTTACGATTTTGTATCTTTTAAAATAGTTTCTCGTCTCAGAAAATTGTTAAATTTTTATATGTTTTTCTCATATAAGTCTAGTAGATTGGATAAAATTTTCTGAGTGAAAGTATTTGTATTTAATTTTAGAAAATTCCCAACTGATTGGTGTTTAGTAAATTTTCATAGCAAAATTTTATGCTCTACAATTTCGGTTTTGTGTTGATTTTGAGTTTTAAGACCCTAACTTGAGATAAAGTTTGTTGGATCTAATTTAATGTATAATTAAGCCATATTTACCTCATGAATGAGAATTTAATACAAGATCTATAACTCAAAAACTATTTTTGAGACCCATTTGTTTGTCAATTACTTAGAAAATGAAAGAAAGAAAATTGTCCTTTTTCCCAAGCTTGTTTGCTGGCAGCACACAGCCCCGCATAGACGTCCTCTTCCAGCAACATGATTACTTTACAATAACTTAAAAGGAATACTAAATTATTTCGAAGCAGTTTTTGTCCCATCTCCACAGTTGGTTGGCTGACAAGGCCATGTGATTTCAGATTGCATAAGCTGAAACAATTCTACTTTAGGCATTGGTTTATCTGTCATCATTTTTATTTCTTTCACACCCTTAATGCTATTGATTTCAACGGTTTGCCTATATTTTCTCAAAAACCAAATGGATGGTAGCGAGAATTGTTTTGTTACATGTGTATGTGAATTTGTTTGAGCTGTTAGTAGTATCAGTTTGGGTGGAAAGTCAAGTTCATAATCTAGACTTCTTCCTTTTTGTTCAGTTTCTTAGCCACCAAAAACAGTCATCTTTCAATAATCTAAAAGCAAATAAAAAGATCAAATTTTTAGGTAAATGGTTTCTCAAATTTTTAAGTAAATGATTTTTAAACATGTATATTTTGAAGGTATACATGTTTAACAAATCATAGCATGGTTTGTGCTATGAAGAGATAGGTAGTTGGTCTGTACATGACTTGGTTTTTTTACTTTTTATTTTTTATTTTTTTTGTTTTTTTGGTTTCGAATTAGGCAATAAGGTTGTGTGTGATTGTTAGTTTTGGGAGTAGAGTTAGATCCATAGATTTTTACAAAATTAATATAGAATTGTAAACAAAAATATTATTATTAACAATGCTTTTTTCAATTTTTATTTTTTATTTTTTATTTTTTTTTATTATTATTTTTTTTATTACAGGTAGCTAGAGGCGTAGTCATGCGTGTTTATGGACCTGAGTTTGCCGATGCATTAATTCTAAGTTGTTCATATATATGTGGAGTTTTTGAGATGCTTCGCATCCAACAAATATGACATGCATTTGAAATCTTTGATGTTTTGTTAAATATTTTTTGATGTGGTGAATTTGTTCTAAGGATGGATGGTTATTTTGGATGGATGGATGGATGGATGGTTATTTTGGACGTGTAATGTGTTAATATTGACAGGTGGTTGTAAATACATGCATTAACTACTATTTTGACTTTGTAATTGATGGTTTTTTGTTTTTAGATTGGATTGTTGATGGATTGGTATATTGAAATTGATTGGATGGATATGAATTATGTATTAATTGCAAATGTATTATAGGTGTTACAAAAAATTTAGCATTATATTTAAAAAAATCATTTTTGAAATTAAAAGCTTTTTTGCGACCAATACAATTTTAGTCGCAGTAAGGTTATAGGAATGACTATTGGCGACCAATGTGTAGTCGCTAAAACATATCCTTTTCGCGACCAGCTTTCTTCTTGGTCACCAAAACCTACTTTCCGCGACTAATGTTTTCGTCGCAAATACTCAATTTCCGCAACTAACTTTTCTTCTTTGTCGCAAAAACCTTACTTTCCGCGACCAATATTTTCGTTGCAAATGCTTAGTTGAACAAATTTAAATCCTTTTAGTGATCAAATAGTTTGGTCGCTAATGTTATCTTTCAGTGACCAAAATAGTTGGTCGCTAAAAGTTAACTTTTAGCAACCAACTTTTTAGTCGCAACACGATCAACTTTTGACAAATTCAAGTCCTTTCCGCGACCAAAATATGTGGTCGTAAATAACAGTTTTCCTCGACCAGATTTACTTTTGGTCGCCAAAAACTTTCTCTGACGGGCTTTTGGCGACTAAATTGCGACTAACTTTTTTTGGTTGCTAAAAACTATTAGCGACCAGATTTGATCTTTCAGCGACCAAAAAGTTGGTCGCAGAAAGTGTTACTTCTTATAGTGATTTGATGTTTTTACACAAATAGGGAAATTCATTTGGAGGAATGTGGCTCCACCGAAGGTACAATTCTTTGAGTGGTTGGCATGGAAAAGGAGACTCAAGACAGCATGTTACCTTCAAAGATTTGGAGTCCTCAGTGCTACTGTAAACGTTAACTGTATTTTCTGTAGAAATGAAATCGAAACTGTGAATCATGTGCTGTTGTATTGTCCTTTTGGTTAGAGGATCTGGTCCAATGTTCTTAATTGGTGGGGAGTCTCTTGGGTGATGTCAGGGTCAGTGACTGGTCTCTTGCCAGTGGTGGGCTGGTTATAGTCATAAAAAAAGGGTGAGGGTCATTTGGAAGGTCATACCACTGGCTGTGTTCTGGTCCATTTGGAGTAGAGGAATGACAGCCTCTTTAATGGTACACTGGTGGATTTGGAAAGGTTATGTGATATTATCAAGTTAAGGATTGCATAGTGGCTTAAAGCTTCTAACCTTTCTCTTTGTTACTCAGTCAATGGGATTGTACATAATCTCAAGCTGGTGTTAGTCTGCATATTGAATAATTGGTGAAACTTTGCCTTCTAAACAGGGGTGTGTTCTGTTTATCTGTTCTGCATGCTGATGTTCTTCTGTCTTTGTTGTTTGGTTCTGTGGTGGATTGGGTTTGTGCTCAGGTGTTGTGCTTGGTCTAACTAATTAGTCGAGGTAGAGGAATGACAGCCTCTTTAATGGTACACTGGTGGATTTGGAAAGGTTATGTGATATTATCAAGTTAAGGATGCATAGTGGCTTAAAGCTTCTAACCTTTCTCTTTGTTACTCAGTCAATGGATTGTATATAATCTCAAGCTGGTGTTAGTCTGCATATTGAATAATTGGTGAAACTTTGCCTTCTAAACAGGGGTGTGTTCTGTTTATCTGTTCTGCATGCTGATGTTCTTCTGTCTTTGCTGTTTGGTTCTGTGGTGGATTGGGTTTGTGCTCAGGTGTTGTGCTTGGTCTAACTAATTAGTCTTTTGCTCTTTGTCTGGTTGGTTGTTGGTTTGAATTGATTGTTTGTCTGAATGGAGTTCATGGCAGTGAAGGCTTGGTTGGTTGTTTGCTGCTAGTGCTGTGTGCTGAACTGCTGATGTCTGCATTGGTCTCATCACTGATGTTGCTACTGGTGTTGCTGATGTCTGCCTTGATGAAGTTTTTGATGTTGTGTTCAAGGTGCAGTACTCAGTTCGAGATTTAATGCGGTGCTTGGCGTAAAGGTGCTGCTATTGTGCTGTCGCAGCCCTGCTGCTGCTGCTGTTCTGGGTTATAGTTGTGTCTGTTCTGTTCTTGATGTTTGCAGTGTGTTGGGTTGCTTATGCTTGTGCAGCAGGAGCAGCAGTGCGTTTAGGTGCTTGTTATTGCTGCTAGATGTTGTTGTCTACCAGTTGTGTGCTTGGGGTTGCTTTTTGGTAGTCATAGGTGTTTTTGTTCTGTTCTTGTTGTCTGCTTGTTTGTTTTACTCTGTTTGTTGATTTCTCACCTACTTCGAGCTTGGAGTTCTGTGCTAGCAGATGATCGGGTATGCATCTTGGTGCCAACTTAGTTTGGATTTTGGTGTTACACAGTGATGCTCTTTGCATTCTCCTCTTTATTAATGTACTTTTTCATACTTTATATATTTTTCCATTAATAAAAAAATTTTTTGCTAAGAAAAAAAAAAGAAAAAAAAAAGATAATAATGGCAACCCACCTTACGATAATTTTGCCATGAACGTCATGGTTCAAAGTTTGAGAAACAAAACGGGTTGAGATTGAAAAGTGAAGGCAAGGCCTGTAGTGAATAGAGCCATTGCTTCCATTGTTTTTTATTTTTTTATTTTTTTGGATTTGCTGTAACAAGAAGGTGCTGTCAACATCCACCCCAAAAGCATTGATATTAATAATAATTGTAAATTTTGGTGGGGTGGGTTAAAATTTTAATGCTGAGTTTTGGTATGGGAGATTAGAATTTTTGAATGAATAAAAAGATGAAGAGAAAATAATTGAAACTTGAAAAGAAGATGAATCAAGTTAAATATGAAAAATATGTAGAAGTAGTATGAGCGTACTATGAGAAATTTTTTTTTTTTAGTATTTAATGTATATTATCCTTATTAATAATTTACATTAAGATATAATAAGAATTAAAATTTTAAAATTTTACTTGTGCGTACTAAATTATTATTTGGATACAAATAGAGAGCTGTTTTGGGAAGATAGTTAAAAATTAGTTTTTGACTTTTTTAAATTTTTTTTAAAAAAAAATATAAAAAATGTGAGAAATAATTTGATACAAAATAAATTAAAAACTGAGAAGTGGACTTTTAATTTATTTCCTAAAAAGGCCAGAATCACCCGACACTTATTTACAAGACCGCTTATTCAAGACGTTGCAACATATGTGGGGCGTCGATTGTGTACAACAAAATATGAGTCCAGGACTCATTTATTTTGTATGCTCCCATGCGTAGATCATTATTAATGGAAAAATAAATAAATCATTAATTCATTAATTAATATGATAATCATAGCTAGGGATACATGATTTCATTATGTTTGCTTTTATTTTTATCATATTGTACTTGAAAAATGAAAATTAAAAGCAAAAACCAAAGATATATTTATATGTATGTATAAGTTACTTTCGCAAGCGAATTAGATTGTATTTAGTATATATATAATAAGACTTTTAAACTTCTAACTTATTCTTAGAAGATGAGTGAAGTTTCATGAGAATTTATAACAGAGATGATACTTACAAATATCTATCTATTAATTATTATTATTATTATTATTTTTAGGGTGGGGTTTAATGGGGGCATTATTACAATATTTTAGTAAGGAAAAGACTATTGCTAATAATACTACACATTTATTTTTCTTGCAGTAGAGTAATTTTATTCGATTGCATGGCAGTACTTGAGGTAACCATCATCAGAGCTTTTCTTGTTGGGTCTCGTACTTGAAGTTGAAGCAATTAATGCCAGTGTAAACGCCATCGTCCATGTTGTAGGTAATATGCTTCCCATTAGTAAGAATGTCGTGTTGAGTGTAAGAGAAGGGTACGTCGCATGAACCCTTTGTGGCTAGCAAACTCACCTTGATCCTAGTCATTGGCGGCACAGTAATCTTGTACACAGTCTTCACTACACTTGTTGATGTCACAGTTTCTCCCCACTGGTACGCAGCGTTAATCTCAGCGGAAACTTGGATTTTTCCGTCTTCAATGAATGGGACACCAGTTTGGATGATGGTTTTGACCCCCAATTTCATGGAGACGCTGGCATTCCAAGTAGTGCTCTTAGTCTCTGTATATGAGAGCTTGATATCTACTGTGTTGGGTTCATGGGTCCTATTAATGGAATCTCCATTGGCCATTGTGAGGAAACTCTTGTTGTAGATCCTAGCGTCCATGAGTCGGAAATCGACATTATAGATTTTCCTGGAGAGAACAGTTTCGTCCACCTGCAGGCGTGCCTCTTTGGTTATGGTTCTGACAGCGGCATTGAGACAGCTGGTTTTTCCCTCGGTGGTGAGTCTCTTGCAGAAATTGTTGTTACCCAAGTTGCGGAGAGCGATGATGTTGTCGTCCACTTTGACAGGCCAAAACAACGTGTCGGAGTTGTTGCTGGCAGTGGTGGCGTCATCTGAGTCGGCCCAGATCCAATTAGGGCTGCGCCTCCAGAACTTGCCGAAGAAATCAGACTTTATGCGAATGCCCCCGCTACTAGTGGTGAAGACCTCG
Source organism: Camellia granthamiana (assembly GCA_036172215.1). Lineage (NCBI taxonomy): Eukaryota > Viridiplantae > Streptophyta > Magnoliopsida > Ericales > Theaceae > Camellia > Camellia granthamiana. Next base: position 92,712,633 of record CM069915.1, on the reverse strand, counting down.
TTCCCAACTCTTTCGTCTCCAATGTCACTGGATGCGAACTGCAGATATGGGTGTCGCTCGATCATGCGGGCGCTGAGGTACTTGCCATTATCGCCCTTGAAGGCAACGTGTTTGGGCAATATCAACAGTGATTCCCAATTGATGATTGTATAGACATCGCAACCATCTTTGTCAATATTTGCGGAATTGGCCAATAAGCAGGCATAGCGTGGGGGTGGATCCCTCCATAAGCATACATAGCGACCGAGTTGGACATGGCGAAATCGGACACCATCAGTGCCCTGTACATAGATGGGCTCGAACAAAGTACATGACCATATGGATTGGTCTTCATTTGGTTCGTCAGCCCCAGCAACAATCCACCCCTGATTATTGGGAGACCATCTTATTACCAAGTATTTGTTGTTGTAACAACACCTTATGTGCACCAGATGTCCATTCTTTCTTCCACTCTTTGCCCACTCCACTTGGAACTTTACGTATGGGCTCACAACCTCCTCTCCCGAGAATTGGACAAACCCATGCACTTGTTGCACATCTTCATTTATGTACCGCAAGTATTTGTTGTTATACTTTGATTTCAGCACAACAAACCTTGGCAATGCCATTGTTTGTGGGGTTTTTTTTTTTTTTTTTCGGCACTTTTTCTAACTCAAACTGGCGATGCTAAATATAAGAGAAAATGGTGGTGGTGGTGATCCAACTCCAACTCATTAAGCACTCATTTGGCATAAAGAGTTAGGGAGATTTTTTTTTGGCTATTTCATCGATAAAAAGATAAAATAAATTAAAAATACAATAAGATAAAATGTCACATTCAAATTTTAATTATTTCATTTTTTTTTTCAAAAAAGTCAAAAAAGCTAAAAAAACTAATCCCAAGTTTCCAGATTAACCTTTTCCATTCAATTTCATTTTTTGTCCGTCTGGTGTATAAAACAATAAAAACGTGATTAATCTTCGGATGTGATCATACCAACACTAATGCACCGGATCCCATCAAAACTCTACAGTTAAGTGTGCTTAGGAAAAAGTAGTACTAGGATGGGTGACTTGCCAGGAAGTCCTCGTGTTGCACCTCTTTTGCCCATTTCTTCTTCTTTCCTCCCCCCTTTTTTTTTTCCTTTCTTTTCACCTTTCTCTGGACAACTTGCCCAGTTTCTAACCAATTCAATTGCCTTCGCTACTGTTTCGACAAATTTCCCGCTTTTGAATTGTTTACAGATTATCCTTTTCTATTTAATTTCATTTTTTGTCCGTCTGGTGTTTAAAACAATAAAGACGCGGTTAATATTTAGATACGATCATACTAGTACTAATGCACTGGATCCCATCAGAACTCTGCAGTTTTACGTGCTTGAGCAAGAGTAGTACTAGGATGAGTGACTCCTTAAGAAATTCTCCTGTTGCACCACTTTTGTCCCTTTCTTCTTCTTTCCCCCCCCTCTCCCTTTTCTTCTTCTTTTTTTCCCCCCCTTTCTTTATTTCTCTTTTTACCCTTCTCCAGACAACCTGTCCAATTTCTAGCCAATTCAATCACATTTGCTACCGTTTTGACAAATTTCCCGCTTTTGAACCGTTTCCAGATTATCATTTTTCATTAAATTACATTTTTTGTTTGTCTGGTGCTTAAAATAATAAAGACCCGGTTAATCTTTGAGTATGATTATACCAACACTAATGTACCGGATCCCATCAGAACTCCGCAGTTAAGTGTGCTGGGGTGAGAGTAGTACTAGGATGGATAACCCTCTGTCCAAGCTAAAATAATCAAAAAATCAAAAAGTCAAAAAATTAATCCACCTCACAAACCAACCACTTTCTTCTCCTTCTTACCTTGTTTGCTTCCTCTCTTTTATCAAATTTATTGGGGTTAACCTCATTTATTTCATTTCAACAACTCCAGGATACACAAAAGGGAAAAGTTAGGCATCATGAAAATTTTGTCATGAAAATTATCATGAAAAATTTATGATCCTTGGATTACCTTGATTAGTGTGTGGTGCTTTATTCTAAGTGTAATCCAATGGTCACAAAGTTTTCATGATTATTTTCATGAAAAAATTTTCATGATACCTAGTATTGCTGTACACAAAAACATTTCAGAAACTAGGGAAGTAACCACCACATTTAACACATACTCCCTTTCAATATTAATAGTCCATTTTAAAATTTAAACTTTTTAAAGAAATATAATTATTACATTTTGAATGCAAATTTTAAAGGTTTAATTTCAAAATTACTCTTCTATTTTTATTTTTAAATATATTTATAATTATTTTACTAGGAATCATTTTTAAAACTTTTAAATATAAAATTTTTACTTTTTAAGGTGAATACATATTTTAAAATAACAAAAAAATAAAATAACGAACCAATAAAGTAAGACAAAAGGAGTAATGCACATATTCCACTTGATTGTTTTTTGAGGTTCACTCCACTCCACTTGGACGTGTATGCTTTTATTCTCCACTATCTACCCGTCGGGTTTAATTTGAGTTTGCGTATAAATTCTGTGGACCTGAAATGGATTCTCACTTATCTGGAAAGGGGGTTTGGTTATGGTGTGCAACTTACACCTTACATTTTACACCTTACACTTACACCTTACACTTACACCTTTTGTGAAAAATTAAACCTTACCCTTACACCTTTTTTGAGGTTGCACACCATATGCAACCCACTTACACCTTACACCTTACACTTACACCTTATACTTATACTTACACCTTACACTTACACTTTTTGTGTAAGTGGCACATAGTGTGCAATTGCACGCTTAAGAAAACTCCCTGAAAAGGAGGGTGAGATGATTGCGCTAGCTATAGGTTGTCGATTTCGATGGGATACTTCGGTTAAGTTTGAGTATTGATTAAGAATTTTAAAATTAATGTTTTAATGTAAGCTTTAGTGAGGTAGAACTAAAAGAAAAATAAAAAATAAAAAATCATATCACAGGGTGAGGGGTTGTTTGGGATGATCCAAATAAGTGTACTTTTTGTCTTTTTACGAAAAGATGTGCAAAAAAGTAGAGAGGTGATATAATGGAAAAAAGATAAGAAAGATAAAAAGATGGATTATTTTGGTATTGCCAAACTTGGCCTAAGTTTCACTATTAGGGCTTCAATTAGGATTTTAAAATTAGAACCCATAATCATTTTTGGTTAAGTTATACAATAATGTTAGGTGGTCCGAATTTTCATGGTTTAAATGGCTCGAATGTTCGAAAACAATGTCGTTTTCGGTGTAAAACGATATCGTTTTGACACATTCGGACCACACAAATTCGGATCACTAAACAATTTTCTAAGTTATAATGCATTTTCATAACTTTTATTTATGTAACCATGTGTAATATTTTTTACATGAGTTTCATCAATAAATTTCCTTTTGCCGATCAAATAAAAAAAAAAAAAAAGATTGTGAGAAGTTAAATGGAGAGTATGAATATTATTTTCTCTTTTTTATGCATATATCACTATAAAAAAATTAAGGTTTTAGAGATTAAAATTTAGGGATAAAATTATTTTTTAGGGACCAAATAATTTTGTTGCGAAAAGTTTGGTTATTATATTTTTAGCAACAAAAATTGGACATTAGTGATGAATTATTATCCTTTTGGGATCAAATTTTTTGTCTAAAAAAATAAACCATTTTGAGACCAAATTATTTTGTCCCTAAAAGTCTATTTATTAGTGATATTTTCAAAAATTTGTCACTAAAAGCTTTATTTTTTACTTTTCGGGACGACGTTTTACCGACTATCGCCATGATAATGTAAATTAGTCCCTAAATGTTTTTTGCAACAAAATTTTCACTTTTAAAGACCAAAATATTTAGTTTCTAAAACTCTTATATGGTGGTAGGAACAATTTAAGCGATTCAACTAAACACTTAAATGTCATAATTAACACAGGACTGGAGCTATAAAGAAACACGACGGAACTGGTGGAGCAGGTGGATAGTAGCCTGTTATGTACGGGAGAAGAAGACCAGTTCAGAGGGTTGGAGTTCAGAAAGATAGAGTGGGTGTCATTACGGTCTTTGTAGACAATATTCCATGGTCAATGAATCCAAAAGGTTTGTTCCAACTTTTTTCTAGGTTTGGAGTAGTTAAAGATGTTTTCATCCCAAACAAGACCAGGAAGTCCACAAGATCTAGATTCGGGTTTGTTCGATATGATTGTCCAGTGGCAGCTGATGTAGCAATCCAAAAAACCAATGGGTTATGGTGCGATGACAAGGAACTTCATGTGAAGATAGTAGATTTTGAGAAGGTAAGAAGTAATAAGAATATGGGGGGTGGGGGGGGGGTGATACAAAAGGTAGCTCCTCCTAGAGACAATCCGAGTGGTTTTGTGGGTAGAAATGATGGTGGGGCAGATAAGGAGCTAATGGGTCATCAATCCTACGCAGATGTCGTAGTTCAAGGCAACAAACAAGGAAATATAGCGCATGTCACAATGGGGGTGGAATCAAGAAATAGTTGGTTGTATGATAGTGTTATCGCCAAATTGAAAAGCTGCTATGCTTTCTTTGAGTTTCGTGATAGTGTCCATCAAATTGGTTTGAAGGACGTTATGGTTAGAAAAGGAGGGGGAAGAATGGCCGTAGTGTCGTTTTCATCGGCAGAGGTCATGAATTCTCAACTGGTCCTCTTAGATAAATGCCTAAAACAATGGTGTGTATCAGTCACAAAGTGGGAAAGAGGGGTATGTTTAACTCCAGAAAGGGGTGTGTGGCTTTGTTGTTATGGGGTTCCCCTGAATTTATGGAGCAATGATACGTTCATGAAGATTGGCCAGTTATCGGGAGAAATACTTCGGTTGGATGAGGATACTTCAAATCAAACATCATTTAGCTATGGAAGGATAAAAGTAGCAACAAATGTAATGTATTCCATAAACACAGTAGTCCATATCAAATGTAATGGTATATTGTATCCAGTTAGAGTGTGCGAAGAGCAGGTGATGGTAACTAAAATGATGGGTGAACCCTGTAAAGTGAAGTCATCTCTGAAGAGGGATGATCTTTGCAGTGCAGTTGGGATATTGAGCCATGGTGCTGGGCATGGTAAGCATTCGAACAAGGAGGAGGCTGCGGTAGAGGATTCAGTACAAAATGAGCTGGACACCTACGTTGATGTGGCAAGATCTTACAAGGATGAGATGGCAACCAATGTACCTAGGGTGGTGGAGAAGATTTCGAATGATTGTTCTACCTCGATAGTGGATGAGACGGTAGAAGTTGCTTCGGGAAGACAAGTGATTAAAGCAGGCATGGGAACAACTTCTGTTAAGTTGTGTGCAGCTCAAGGTCATTATGAAGGAAGCAAGAGTGAGGATGAAACTGGGCCGCTTAATGGGTTTATGAGAAGTTTGAGTGGTAATGGGCTGGATAAAGAAGGAATATCACTAGAAGTTAACTTGGGTGAAGCATATCATATTGGGTTATCAAATGGGCCCCTTATCAATGGTAATATTTTAAGAGGTGTGGGCTTGGATAATACAGGGTTGTAGGCCCATGGGAATGGATCAGTACCATTACCAGTACATTACAATTTTGTTCAAAGAAAAACAGGTACGAAAAGGGGTGAGGTGAAGCAGAGGAAAAAGTTGGTGAGGAGGAGGGGGGCGTCATCTACTAGCAGCAGCTCGATGGGAATTCAGAGAAAAGGAAGTGGTGGGAGTAGTGCGAGAAAGGGTGGAGCATTAGTTATGGGTAACTGGAGCAGAGGTGCTGTATTTAGGGCAAAATCGGGGCTGGTAGCAAGATATGTGTCACATGGGTCGACAGCAAAATCAGGTTCAAATGAGAGGTCTTCGAGTGTTGTCAAGGTCTTACAAGAAGAGGCAGAGGCAACAATTCACTTGGGCAAAGCTCTAGGCATCTGCTTTGAAGCAAAGGAAGAGGAGGTAATGCTAAAATTAAAAGATATGGAAGTCAAGGATAAAGAAAGGGTAGTACCTAGGGGTGTAGAAGCACATAGTTGATGCGCTAGTATTAGGAGGTATAAGGTGGTAATCAATATGTATTAATGAAGTTAATATCATGGAATGTTAGGGGTTTGGGTAAAACTGAAAAGATGAGGAAGGTTAAGGGTATAATTAAAGACAGGAATATTGAGTTTGTTTGTCTCCAAGAGACAAAGAGGTCTGATAGTTCATCATTATTTGTTCAATCGTTACGGCTGGATGAAGATATGGAGTATATGGTAGTTGACTCTATAGGAAGGGCAGGGGGTCTGTTGTGTATTTGGAAGTCGTCGGTGTTTCATTTTTCTCAGTGCTGTAGCACTAGGCATTGTATTATACTCTCAGGGACTCTCTTGCCAAATTTTAAGTGTGTTCTGGTTAATATCCATGCACCAACTGAGGTTAATGAAAGGGGAAAATTTTGGAGTGTTCTTCATAGACTGAAAACAGTGTTTTGTGATCCTTGGTGCTTAGCTGGTGACTTTAATAAAATAAGGAGCATTGGTGAGAGAATGGGATGCTCTAGAAGAGACAAAAGGATGAAGGAGTTTAACCAATTCATAGAAAATTTAGAGCTTATTGACTTACCTATGATGGGAAGGCAATTCACATGGTGTAATGCTATTGAAGGGGAAAGATGGAGTATGATTGATAGAGTATTGTTATCAACTGAGTGGATAGAAAGATACAACTTAAAATTATGGGGCTTGGAGAGAAGTGTGTCTGATCATTGCCCACTGTTATTAGTAGAAGATGGGAGGGATTGGGGTCCAAGGCCATTTCATTTTTTAAACGCTTGGACCCTCTATCCTAACTTTGGTAGTCTTGTGAAGAAAGCTTGGAATGTGTCTGCATTTTCTGGATGGGCAAGGTTTGTTATTATGAATAAACTCAAGGTGCTTCGAGCAGAGTTGAAAAAATTGAATAGGGAGGTTTTTGGAAATGTGTCTGCTACGTTAAAGGTAGCAGAGGATGAGCTCCATGCCATTGATTTAATAGCTGAGTCTAGAAGTCTTGAGGAGAATGAGAATTAAGTCTTCTAGACTCAGCTATTAAATCAATGAACTGGAATCTCCAGGGGAACAAAAATACAAGATTTTTTCATATTGTCGCTACCAGTAAACATAACAAAAATTTGTTGAACTCAATTGAAGTAGATGGGGTGTTGTATGAAGATCCTTGTAGAGTTAAGCAGGAGGTGTTTAATTGCTTTAAGAAGAGATTTTCAGAAGAGTGGAAATCAAGGCCTAAGCTTCAAGGTCTTTTCAGAACCATTTGGTGTGATGCTGTTTCAGATGGGTTAGTTGCACCATTCTCTGAAGAGGAGATATGGAGGGCTGTGAAGGAGAGTGATGGCAATAAGGCTCCAGGACCGGATGGGTTTAACCTGTCTTGCTTTCAGAAGTGCTGGAAGGTATTTAAAAAAGAAATCTTGCAGTTCTTCAGGGAATTTTATGATAATGGGCGTCTAGCCAAAGGTATTAATAGTTCTTTCATCACGTTAATTCCTAAGAAAGATTGTTCAGAGGGCATTTCATATTATAGGCCAATCAGCCTTATTGGTTCTACTTATAAGATTTTGTCCAAGGTCCTAGCATACAGATTCAAAAAGGTACTACTAAGGATAGTTGGGGAAGCCCAAATAGCCTTTGTTGGTGGAAGGAACATTCTGGATGAGGTGTTAATATCTAATGAAATTGTGGATTGGTGGAAGAAGAAAAAGCAGAAGGGGTTGATTTTGAAATTGGATTTTGAAAAAGCTTATGATACTATAAATTGGGAGTGTTTATTAGCTATGCTGTCTAGCTTTGGTTTTCAAAACAAGTGGACCTGGTGGATAAAAGAATGCTTGCAATCATCTAGAGTTTCAATCCTTGTGAATGGCTCACCCACGGCTGAATTCTGTCCAGAAAAAGGACTCCGACAAGGGGATCCACTATCGCCGTTTCTCTTTATAATTGTGGCAGAAGGTCTTAATATGTTATTTCAAAGGGAAAAAGATTTGAGGATAATTAAAGGTGTGGTTATTGGCACTAGGAGGATTAATGTCACCCATTTGCAATTTGCGGATGACACTATTGTGTTCTGCGAGGCTAATGAGCATGAAATTTTGAATATCAAACGGATTCTGAGATGTTTTGAAGTGTTGTCTGGTTTACGAATAAACTTCCATAAGAGCAAGGTCTGTGGGGTGGGAGTACAGAAGGAGGTGCTAGATGTTTTCGCGGAGAAACTAAACTGCCAGGGTCAAAAACTGCCTTTCACATATCTTGGGCTGCCTTTTGGGGCCAGTCTAAAAAAGAAGCACACTTGGTTGCCAGTGATCAATAAATTCAAGTCTAAATTAGCTTCTTGGAAGAGAAAGGTTCTATCTTTTGGGGGGAGGTTAACTCTGATTAGGTCAATGTCAAACTCACTACCAGTGTTTTATTTATCTTTATTTAAAGTTCCAGTGGGTGTAGCGAAGTTGCTTGATAAAATCCAAGCCAGATTCTTGTGGAGAGGCAATGAAGTCAAAAATAAGCTTCATATGGTGAAGTGGGAGGAGATCACCAAAAAGAAAGGGTGTGGAGGTTTGGGCATTAGAAGACTTAGGGATGTTAATGAGTGTCTTTTAGCAAAATAGTGGTGGAGATATGGTGGTGAAGATCAAGCATTGTGAAAAGACGTTATCATCAGTAAATATAGTAGCTATGGAGCGAGATGGAGGCCTTTTCTGGTGGAGGGTGGTCAGTGCTCTAGAATCTGGGGTGACGTTCTAAGTCTAGAACACAACAGTCCCAATCTGTTCAATTACTTCATGGAGAATTCTGTCATTAAAGTTGGGAATGGGAGGAGAATTAGTTTTTGAGAGGATCATTGGTCCTCGAATTGCAACCTGAGGATTGAATTTCCAAGACTTTTTGAGCTGTCAGATAACAAAGAGTCCAATCTTAAACAGATGATTGATAGGAAAAATAGTTCAGATGGGTGGAGTTTTGAATTCAGAAGAGGCCTGAGGGCTTGGGAGAAACATGACGTAGGTAGACTTAGAGCTTACCTATCTACACATGTGCCAATTTTATCAGACATAGTTGACTCCTGGGTTTGGAAAGCCTCAGCCTCAGGTCTGTTCACTGTGAAATCATTGTATAGTAGATCTGATGCAGCACATAGAGTGGAGGATGCTAGGTGGATTTGGAAAAATTTATCTCCACCAAAAGTGCAATTTTTTTGATGGCTCGCTTGGAATGGTAGAATCAAGTCTAAAGCTTTCCTTCAACGTGTAGGGTGCCTTAGTCAGGATGCTACAACATAGTGTGTGTTTTGTGGTTGTGCTGTTGAAATAGATTGTCATGTGTTGGTTCAGTGCATGTTTGTTTGGAAAATATGGTCCAATATTTTGTCCTAGTGGGGTATGCAATGGGTGATTCCTAAGAATGCTAGAGGTGTGCTGGAGTGGTGGAGCGGGTTCAAGTGGGGTAAGTTTGAAACCAAGATTTGGAATGTAATTTCATTCGTTGTGTTATGGTCTATTTGGACTCTGAGAAATAAGTGCAATTTCAAGGGTAGATAGCTCTGCTTAGAGGAAGTCTGCGATCTGATCAAAACTAGAATTGCTTTGTGGATCAAATATAATTCTAGGTTGTTACATTATTCAGTCCATGATGTGGTTAAGAATCTAGATCAGGTTCGTAGGTGTGTGGGGGGTAGGTGATTGTGTCCTTGCTGCGGTCTGTATCTGGCTTGGGTTCTGTTGTTGTGTGCTCCTAGTGTATATTGCTGGGGTAGCATGGAGGTGGTGCTGCATTTGCTGTGGAGAATGCAATTGCTGGGTAGTTCTGCTTCTGTGTAGGCTCTGCTGGAGCAGTTTGCTGGGGATGGAGTTGGCTAATTTGGATTGGATGCTAAGCAATGAGGCTTTGCTCAGGACTTTTGGAAGATCATTGGGATTCTCCAAATCAGCTGCTAAGATATTATCAGGCCTGAAGTCTAGTAGTATTAGTCTTAACAATATTTCTAGTTGTTCTGAGTTAGCCTTCCAAGCTGTTGGTTATGGCTTTGATCTTGGTTCCAACTGGGGTAAGTGATCAGATCCAATGTTGCTGACCTTGCTGCATTACTGCTGCTGTTGTTGATTTATGCTGATTTTGCTCTGTCATGATGGGTTGTTGCTGGGTGGAATTTCATTATGGTCAGGGATTGAATTGGTTGCTGAGTTGTATTGGTTTTCTGAATTGGTGCTGATCTGTGTGGGAGCTGTTTGCTGATCTGTTATTCTTCTGGTTATAGTGTGCCTAATGTTGGGGTAGTTTGGGTTTCTGCTACTCATGTTACTGAGTTGCAACTGTGAAATTGTTGTTGTTGCTTGTGATATTGCTCTATGATGTTGCTGCCGTATTACTGTGATGTTGCTCTTGGTGCTATTTGATGCTACTTTGGGGTGTTTAGAGGAGTTTACTGGGGGTGGAATTGGTAGTGTTGGAAGGTTGCCTTGTTGTATGGTTGGTTGGTTTGTTTTCCTGTTCTTTGTTTTGTTTTCCCTGTTTTGGATTGGCTTCTCGCCAATCTGTAGGTTTAGTACTAGCATATAATTGTGCTTCCTCCTTAGTGCTAACCTAGTTGGGATTGTGGAGTGATAGTTATGATGTGATTTGCACTTCCCTCCTTTATTGATGTTTATTGTAGCTTGTTTTGCTCTTCCCATCAATAAAGTTCCCTTTTCCTTTGCTGATAAAAAAAAAAAATATTGTGTATAGCATTAATTTAAAGGAATATTACAATTTAGGTGTGTTCTGAAAAATGATTATATTAATAAAAAATTATAATTTTAATTATTATTATATAATTTATTATTTTTCATAATTTTTTTTCTTGACATCCAATGAAATTCTCTCTTAATTTAATGCAAAGATTGTCATATAGTGTCCGCGTAAACTTCAAAATTTTCCTCTGAATTTTATATTGGGAAAACTTCACTTTATCTCCCATGGTTTGGGCCATGCGCGGTTTAGTTCTCCAATGTTTAAAAATGATAACATAACCTCCACATGGTTTGTGGACCAAAACGCACCGTTAGCTTTTCCATCTAAGTTAACTGGCAGTGACATTGCCACGCTGATTTGGTGAGTAAGCCATTATTTAAGACATAATACCATTTTCATATCTTCAAATTTACAAAAGAATGCCATTGTTCTTTCTCTCAGTTTTTTTTATACAGATCTTTCTTTCTCCGTTTGTTTTCTCTATTTTTTTTATACAGATCTTCCTCTCTACTGTATACTATCTCTCGTCTATTTTCCCCTTCTAGTTCTCTCTCCGACATCTCCATACCCACATTTTGTCTTGTGAATGAACTTTGAATTTGTGAAAAAAAATTGCTATGTTATACATGGTGTATGTATATATGCATGTATATATATATGTATTTAACGGGTCAGATCAAAGCCTTAGATAGGTCCAATCCACTAAACCCAAACCATAGTGGGTCAAAAAATTGTGTTTGGGTCAGACAATTGTGTGGGCCAGCTAATTATGCCCATCTCCATGAAGAAATGTCTTCCCAAGTCCTCAAGCACTTGGACCCAACTCGTAGTGGAAAGGTTAGTCTAGTCGCGATGCTGAGTTGGACCGAGCTGCTAGACTTAATCCATAGACCAAACTAATGAGCTGAACCCATCTTTAGAACCAAAGTGAGCTGAGCCCACACAAATATATCCAAATGAGCCAGTCCATCTTTACAAGCAGTCTTACAAAAGGCCGAGCCAAGGCACAACGGTACCAAGCTGTAACAACCCTGAGATTAGCTAATAAACCTTACTTAAGAATGATTAATAAGTAATTATGATGAAAACATGTGTTAATTATGTGTTATATGTATTTGTATCGGTCGATCCTAGAAATATCTGTCTGTGTTTCTGTTTCATTATGCGAATTGAAAGCCTTATCGGCGTCCAAATGTGAAATTGCCTAGGTTAACGTGTAATTTGGAATTTTTAAAATTTTATGATAGGTTTGATTGAAATTCAATTCAGAACCAAATAATCAGAATAAAATAATTGTAATTGATTAGCTTAATCAAGACTTAATTAATTTAGCCTAACCAAGCCTATATAAGGTTAATTTGATGCTAGAACATTCCATTACACCCTCATTTCATCATCTTTGAGGCTAAAAGAAATGTGAGAAGAGAGAGAGAAAGAGAGGATTGAGATCAAGGTAGGAGATTTGGAAGTTCTAGCTTGGAGATTCAAAGAATTGACCCTCTAGACTCTAATTGAAGAATTGGGGTAAGAATTCAACCCATAAGCTAGGTGTATGAGTCAATAAGAGAATAAATTCAAGTGAGCTAGGTGGTTTAATACAAGAATGAAGTTAGGATTGAAGGATTTGAACTCAACATATGTATACATACTCATTTCATTATGTTTGAAGTTGTTTCCAAGGAATTCTTACATGCATGTGTTTATTCTAGCATGGTTTTGGAAATTGGTCACATTTCATATCGTTTCACTTTAATTGATCATGTTTTGAAAGTGTAGAACGTGAATTGATACATGCATGACATATACATACATGTTTCAAGTTTGATTCTGACCAATTAAGATGTTTTTGGGCTTTAAATTTGAGAAATGACTTTCAATTCATGAAGTTTTATGAGTTTACAAATGTTTTCTTAAGTTTTAGCCCGAAAGAATGTGTATTGATGCACTAGAATTGAGCTTTGAAGCTTTGACAGCAATCTGGAAATTCCAGAATTCGCAGGCTTCGCTCAAGTGATGGAAGCTACGCTCGAGCGAAAAATGCAATCTCTTAGTAGTTTTGCAGAGTTAAGCTCCAGGCTTAAGCGACAGAACTTGCGCTCGAGCGACCACCCTTTTGTTCTAAGTTTAGGCTCAAGCGACCAAAAGTTGCGCTCGAGCGTAAATTAAGAGCTCCCAGTACTTTTGTAGACCAAGGGGTTCGCTTGAGCAAAGTAAGTTGCGCTCAAGCGAACTGCCCTGTTTCTGGAAATTTTGCAAAGTATTTTCAAGTGCATTTGGGCATCTTCATTGCATTCTAGGCATTCCTAAGCCATGATTAAGCTATAATAATGAGGATAACAAATAAAAACAAACCAAGAACAAAAATAAACAAGTTAAGTATTTTTCTGAACGTGTGTTTCAATATGTATCCGCTACGTGTTTATATAGGTCACGCGCCATAAACTATCTGATCTATCTGTTTTGTCTATTCTACTACCGGAGCTATCAGTGAATAATAACTTTGTAAAGCTATGTCCAACTTTAAGTATTTTCTGAATAATATGATATGATCTGTTTTCTGAAATGTTATCTGATGATTAAATAAATGACTATCCAACTTTCTAAAATGTGTTTGTGGCATCCTTAGCATTATGTGATATCTATTACCTAGTACCATAGTTGGTTATGCATAACTATGTATCTGTTTTTTATATGTTCCTTCATGGGTCATTTGGTCCCTTTATGGGTCATTGGAACGTCTCATGTATTCATGAGCTATCGGATTTATTAGCACTAATGGTATCGGATTTATTAGCACTAATGGATGTACCACTTACGATTATTTATGAGAATCTAATATGAATATAAATCTGTTTCTGATCTGAATTCTGATTTCTAAATCTTTTGTGGGCATCAATCATAAAACCTTTACTCTGTTATTATTCATTGGGCTCCAGCTTACTTTATTATTTTTATATGTAGGTGAGCAGGTGTGTGACCAAGCCTAAGCTGTTGCCTAGAATCTTTTTTATCGGCCAACCTTTACACCTTCCAAGGAGGTTTCTGAAGTGTTCTATGGTCGAGAATTATGGATCAAGTTTATGTCTTTTGATTTTTTTTTTTTTTTGGTTTAAGTTTGATCAAAACTTTATGTTTATTTGTATATTGGGCTAAGTCCCTTTTTGTTTATCTGTATATGTAGTGACACATGGATAACATCATAATTATGTCAATATAAGTTTAAACTTGTAGTCCTATGTTTGTCCGCATAGCTCTATGGACATTATATTCTGATATTTGCTTCCGCTAGACCCTTAATTATGTTTAGTCTATTCAGAGGCCTTCGGTAATCCTAGGATTACTGCCTGGTTACGATATTAAACCTATAAAGGCGGGTTTGGGTCACGATAGAGTTTTATTAGAGAACATGTTATACCGCACACATGAGTCCATATGAGCTATAGAATGTCCTAGAAAAGAATTAGGAACATTACATCTGCATGTATAAGTGTGTGTGAATCATCTGAACATATCCGAACTAAAGTAAAATGACATGAACATATCGGAACTGAATATGACCATTGTGAAACTATGAAGACTATTTGCCTGTGTTTATTAGTGCTCTATTTACCTATAACAAATGGAAAATACAAGAAGTGATGATACAAGTGAATCCTCTAAGGCCAGAATGGAACGAATGCTTGAAGCCTTAACAGAATCAATGATACAACAGCAAAGACAACAACCTCTGCCACCTCCGCCCCCTCTGGTCCAAATAATGCCGGTAAATAATGACATTATCAGTTTGACTTAAAAATTTAACAAGATAAAGCCACCAACTTTTCTAGGTGGTATTGAACCGCTAAAAGCTGAGACATGGATGTTAGAAACTGAGAAGTTATTTGAAATGTTTCTGTGCTTTGAGACTCAAAAAGTACTATTGGCTACTTATACTCTAAAGGAAGAAGCTCACCATTGGTGGATGCTTATCCGAAATGACAATAGGACCATGACATGGAATCAATTCAAAGAAATCTTCCATGAAAAATGCTTCTTTTAGTGCTTCCGAGACAGAAAAGTATCAGAATTTGAACAACTCAAACAAGACAACATGTTTGTAGCAGAATATGAAGCTAAGTTTACGGAGTTAGCCCGATTTGCACCCCACATAGTAGACACAGATTATTAGAAAGCTCAGAAATGCGAAGGAGGGCAGAATCTAGATGTGTTTGACTGAGTGGGTGTTTTGAAATTGCCTAAGTATGCGGATGTACTAGATAGAGCTTTGATGACAGAAGCCAATTTAGTAGCAACAAAACAAGCTAAGGCTTCAACAATTGAATGGCGAGGTAAAAGATCCGGATTCAATGTCAGATGGACCGTTCATTTTCGATGAATAAGAAACAAAATACAGGTTCATCTAGTAATTCAAGTCAGAGTAGTGGATCCGCACCTACATGTTCAGAGTGTGGAAGGAAGCATAAGAGTGTATGTGACCGTGCAACGGGTGCTTGTTTCCAGTGTGGCAGAACAGGCCACATGATGAAAGATTGTTTTATCGGGTCCGAAAATGCCAACCGTCCAGCAGCAAGTTCAGCCGGATCCGTTTTTGCATCAAGAGCGAATACAAGAGCTAACATTGGGAAAAAAAAACCTTAAGGCAGGGTCGAGTATTTGCACTTGTTCCTGGAGATGTGTAGAACATTGAATCAATGTTATCAGGTATAATTCATATCTGTGCTCGGAATGCCTATGTGTTGATAGATTTTGGTTCTACGCATTCCTTTATATCGCATGCTTTCTCACGAAAGTTGACTAGACCATTAAAATCAATGAATTATTTTTTCTCTATATCTACACCATCTGGGGGTTCTATGGTATGTGCTCATATTTATCCAACGTGTGATATTTTGATTGGTGATACGTTATTGTATGCTGATTTGTTGCCTTTGGATATTGATCACTTTGATTGTATATTGGGTATGGATTGATTGACTAAGTATTATGCTACAATTGATTGTGTGAATAAAATTGTTGTGCTTCAGCCACCTGGTTCACATGAGTTTGTATTTACTGGGAATAGGGTAGTTCTTCTACCATATTTGATCTCTTTTATGAAAGCCAGTAAATTGTTAAGGAGAGGTTATCGGGGTTACTTGTGTTGTGTTCTGATTGTGACTATTGATAATGCTATTGTCGAGAACATCCCTATAGTCAATAAATTTTCTAATGTATTTCCAAATGAATTGCTCGGAGATTTGATAGATAGGGAAATTGAATTTACAATTGAGGTAGTATCTAGAACCCAACTAATTTCTAAAACCCCATATAGAATGTTAAGCTTTGAACTGAAGGAATAAAAAATTCAACTTCAAGAATTACTAGACAAGAAGTTTATCTGGCTGAGCACTTCACCTTGGGGTGCTCTAGTTCTATTTGTCAAGAAGAAAGATGGGTTTTTGAGGCTATGTATTGACCATCGTGAATTGAACAAAGTGACCATTAAGAATAAATATCCACCGTCCCAAATAGATGACTTGTTTGACAAACTCCAGGGAGCTCTAGTGTTTTTCAAAATTGATCTTAGATCCGAATACCACCAATTGAATGTTAAGGCGAAGGACATACAGAAAACCGTTTCCCGGACTAGATATGGGCAATATAGGTTTTTAGTGATGTCGTTTGGGGTAACTAATGCTCCAGCAGCCTTCATGGACTTAATGACTAGAGTGTTCAAACAATTTCTTGATGAGTTTGTTATTGTGTTTATTGATGATATATTGATTTATTCTAAAAGCAGGGAAGAACATGAAAATCATCTAAGAATTGTGCTACAGACTCTCAGAGGAAAGAAACTTTATGCCAAAATGTGAATTTTGGCTTGATTATGTAACTTTACTGGGACATGTAATCAACAAGGCTGGCATATCAGTGGATCTACAGAAAATAGTGGCTATAGTGAACTGGCCAACCGACTAATGTGTCAGAAGTTAGAGGTTTTATAAGGCTTGCTGGCTATTACCGCAGGTTTGTGAAAGATTTTTCAAAACTGCCATGCCATTGACACAGTTGACACAGAAAAATACACTGTTTGATTGGAATGACCAAAGAGAATATGCCTTTCAAGAATTAAAGACTAGATTAGTGGCTGCACTAATTCTGACTTTGCCTAGTGGTATAGACGGATTTCAGATTTACAGTGATGTTTCATACAAAGGTTTGGGGTGTGTACTAATGCAAAGTGGTAAGGTGATTGCTTACGCTTCTCGCCAACTTTGACCTCATGAAAAGAACTATTTGACCCATGATCTTGAACTTGCAGTCGTGGTCTTTACCCTAAAATTTGGCGTCATTATCTATATGGAACAACTTGTAAAGTATACACAGACCACAAAAGCCTAAAATATTTCTTTACTCAGAAAGAACTGAACATGATATAGAGAAGATGGCTTGAGTTGATTAAAGATTATGACTTACAAATTCTGTACCATTCGGGAAAGACAAATACAGTTGCAGATACTTTGAGCCGAAAGTCCATTGGAAATTTGGCTTGTTTACTCACTAGGTAGATAGACTTGTTGTATGATCTGGAAAGAAATGAAATTGAAATTATGTTACGTGAACAAGGTGGAGTTCTAGCTACCATTTCTGCACAACTAGCTATCATTGAGGAAGTTAAAGAAAAGCAACTACAATATGAGTTTCTGAAGAAGATTGTGGATGAAATCGATTCAAAACCAAGGTTGCGATTTGTGTATGAAAATAATGTGTTAAAATTTCAGGGTAGACTTTGTGTACCGGATTGGTCTGAATTGAGGAAACGCATTATGATTGAGGCTCACAATTCTAAATTTGCTATGCATCCGGGAAACGCGAAGATGTATCACGATCTGAAACAGAATTTCTGGTGGCCTGGAATGAAGAAGAGTATTGCTGATTATGTAGCCAAATGTTTATAGTGCTAACAAGTAAAAGCTGAACATCAACGACCCGCTGGATTATTTCAGCTGCTTCCAATACCAGAATGGAAATTGGAGCATATCATGATGGACTTCATTGTCGGATTACCTCGCTCCTCTCGAGGTATGGATTCTATATGGGTTATTATTGATCGCTTGACTAAATCTACACACTTTTTGCCTGTCAAAACTTTTTATAATGCAGATAAGTTGGCTAATATTTATATGAATGAGATCGTGAGATTAGATAGAGTTCTAGTATCCATAGTGTTTAACAGAGATTCCAAGTTTACTTCGACATTCTGGAAAAGTTTGCAACAAGCCTTGGGAACTGAGTTGAGACTGAGTAGTGCCTATCACCTACAGATAGATGGCCAATCTGAATGAACCATTCAAACCTTGGAAGATATGCTCAAAATGTGTGTACTAGATTTCCAAGGAAATTGGGAGACTTATCTGCCTCTAGCCGAGTTTGTATACAACAACAGCTACCACTCAAGCATTGGAATGGCTCATTATGAAGCCCTATATGGTAGGAAATGTCAATCTCCAATTTATTGGGCTAAAGTAGGCGATAGACCATTGTTGGGACTAGAACTTGTGCAAGAGACGTCTGAAAAAGTTAAGTTAATTCAGCAACGATTGAAAACCGCCCAAAATCGCCAAAAGAGTTATGTGGATGTTCGAAGGAGAGACAAAGAATATGAAGTAGGCGACCATGTGTTCATCAAAGTAACTCCTATGAAAGGCTAGACAAGGTTTGGGGTTAAAGAAAAGTTGGCACCATGATACATTGGCCCGTATGAAATTATAGAGAAAATCAACTCTATAACGTACCAAATGGCTCTACCTCCAGTTATGGAGAACATGTACAATGTCTTTCATATTTTAATGCTTCGGGACTACTTTAGGTATCCGTTACATGTGATTGAACCAACACGTGTACTTCTAAAAGATGATTACACGTATGAAGAACGACCAATCAGATTGTGAATCGCCGAATCAACAGATTAAGAAATAAAGAAATTCCATTGGTGAAAATAGATTGGCAAAATCAGGGAGGGACATATGTGACTTAGGAGACCGAAGAGGATATGATGAAGAGATACCCTGATTTATTCCCTTTGGATCCAACATTCTTCTAAAATGAAGGTAATTCGAGTTTGAAGGACCAAACTCTTTTATGAGGGAAGCTTGTTACAACCCTGACCTCTAATTGGCTAATAAACCTTATTTAAGAATGCTTAATAAGTAATTATGATGAAAAACATGTGTTAATTGTGTGTTATATGTGTTACATGCATTTGTATCTATCGGTCGTAGAAATATCTATCCATGTTTCTGTTTCATTATGCGAATTGAAAGCCTTATCAGTGTTTGAACGTTAAATTGCCTAGGTTAACGTGTAATTTGGAACTTTTAGAATTTTATGTTAGGTTTGATTAAAATTCGATTCGGAACCAAATAATTAGAATAAAATAATTGTAATTGATTAGCTTAATCAAGACTTAATTAATTTAGCCTAACCAAGCCTATATAAGGCTAATTTGATGCTAGAACATTCCATTACACCCTCACTTCATCATCTTTAAGGCTAATAAAAAATGTGAAAAGAGGGAGAGAATGATAGGATTGAGATCAAGGTAGGAAATTTGGAAGTTCTAGCTTGGAGATTCAAAGAATTGACCCTCTAGACTCTAATTGAAGAATTGAGGTAAGAATTCAACCCATAAGCTAGGTGTATGAGTCAATGAGAGCATAAATTCTAGTGAGCTAGGTGGTTTAATACAATAATGAAGTTAGGATTGAAGGATTTCAACTCAACATATGCTTGCATGCTCATTTCATCATGCTTCGAAGTTGTTTCCAAGGAATTCTTACATACATGTGTTTATTCTAGCATGGTTTTGGAAATTGGTCACATTTCATATCGTTTGACTTTAATTGATCATGTTTTCAAAGTGTAGAATATGAATTGATACATGGACGACATATACATAAATGTTTCAAGTTTGACTTTGACCAATTGAGATGCTTTTAGGCTTTGATTTTGCGAGATGACTTTTAATCCATGAAGTTTTATGAGATTACAAAAGTTTTCATAAGTTTTGGCCCAAAAGAATGTGTTTTGATGCATTAGAATTGAGTTTTGAAGCTTGGAGAGTAATCTATAAATTCCAGAATTCGCAGGCTTCGCTCAAGCTGTAGAAGCTACGCTCGAGCGAAGAATGCAAGCTCCCAGGTAATTTTGCAAAGTTAAGCTCTAGGCTCGAGCAACAGAACTTGCACTCGAGCGACCACCCTTTTGTTCTGAGTTTAGGCTCGAGCGACCAGAAGTTGCGCTCAAGCGTAAATTAAGAGCTCCCAGTACTTTTGCAGACCAAGGGGTTCGCTCGAGCGAAGTAACTTGCCTTGAGCAAACTGCCTTGTTTCTGGAAATTTTGTAAAGTATTTTCAAGTGCATTTTGGCATCATCTTTGCATTCTAGGCTTTCCTAAGCCATGATTAAGCTATAATAATGAGGATAATGAATAGAAACACACCAAGAACAAAAAGAAACAAGTTAAGTGTTTTTCCAAACATTTGTTTCAATATGTATCCGCTATATGTTTGTGTAGGTCACGTACCATAGACTGTTTGATTTAGCTACTCAGTCTGTTCTGCTACCAAAGCTATCTGTGAGTAATAACTCTGTAAAGCTATGTTCAACTTTAAGTATTTTCTGAATGATATGATATGATCTGTTTTCTAAAATGTTATCTGATGATTAAATGAATAATTGTCCAACTTTCTGAAATGTATTTGTGGCATCCTTAGCATCATGTGATATTTGTTACCTAGTACCAGGGTTGGTTATGCATAACTTTGTATCTTCTTTGTATACGTCCCTTTATGGGTCATTTGGTTCCTTTATGGGTCATCGGAACGTCTCATGTATTCATGAGCCATCGGATTTATTACCACTAATGGATGTACCATGTATGATTATCTATGAGAATCTGATATGAATATGAATCTGTTTCTGATCTGAATTCTGATTTCTGAATCTGTTATGGACATCATTCATAAACTTTTACTTTGTTATTATTCACTAGGCTCCAGCCCATTGTATTATTTATTTATGTAGGTGAGCAGGCATGTGACTAGGCTAAGCTGCTGCCTAGAATTTGCTTTGTTGGCCAACCTTTGCGTCTCCTGAGGAGGTTCCTGAAGTGTTATGTGGTCGAGAATTATGGATCAAGTTTAAGTCTTCTGATTTTCTTTTGTTTAAGTTTGATCAAGACTTTATGTTTATCTGTATATTGGGCTAAGTCCTTTCTTGTTTATCTATATATGTGGTGATGTGTGGATAATGTCATAGTTATGTCAATATAAGTTTAAACTTTCAGTCCCATGTATGTCTGCACAGCTCTATGGACATTATATTTTGATATTTGCTTCCGCTAGGCCCTTAATTATGTTTAATCTATTCAGAGGCTTTCGGTAATCCTAGGATTACTAGCCGGTTATGATGCTAAACCTATAGGGGCGGGTTTGGGCAGTGACACGAGCTGAGGGAACCTTTCAAAAAAACATAGAAGTTATAAACACATGCATGTGCAGGCTGCCACCTCAGCTGGTCTCCTCTTCCTGGAATCAAGGAAATAATTAGCAAAGGGAATGTGATCTGTTATATGCATGGTTATAATGAGCACAAGCATCTATTGTCAACTACCTTGAGGTCCCCTACCATGAGCAATGTTAAGGGAAGCCATAAAGCACCAAAGCTCGATGAAACCATCTTGGACAACAAGCAAAGTCTTCTATATAAGCCTCACTCTCTTCACATTGAAGGTATCTCATAACAACTTAACTCACTTAAACATAACAAAATACACTCTTTCTTTTCCTCTCTCTACACTTAGAGAGAGCCCTTCATCTTCTCCGACCACTCATTCCTATGTCAGAGGGGTTTTCTAGCCAACCTCGGCCGGGCAGCTCTGACGGTGTTCTGTGTTGTAGCTCCTCAGTTCCTGGATAGTCCATTCAGCTGCGGAGCTCCGATCCACTTTCATCTAGTGGGGGATTCGCTACGCATAATATTCAACTTAACACCACCATTAATTTTAATTATTGCATTTTTTGTGTGTAATTTTTAATGGAAAGCATTTTTGTATTTAATATAATGTATCACCATGATTTTTGTATTCAATTTCCACAATCTTTATATCACCATAATTTATGAATTCAATCTTAATGAAAAAAGCACACCATAACTATTTTTGTACACGAGGTAATTTTATTTTAAAAAATAGAAATTACACACACACATATATATCTATACTGATATATATATGCAAATATATACAAATATACTATTAATATACGAAGTTTTGTATTTGCCAGTGAACCAGTGGGGTGTTCACGACTGTGTAACCCACTAGTAGGGGAAGCTATATGGTCAAGCATTAATTGAATCTTTAATAACACACAAATCTCATATGGGTCTCAACAAAAAGTTATGCTTGATGGCTCTTTCATTTTTTGAACCACCAATCTTCCTCATCTTCACTCTTCCTCTAAAGCCCTATACTAATCTTCTTTTTCTCTCTCTAAATTTATCTATTCTCTCTCTAGAATCTACACAAGGGTTGCAGGGGTGGTGAAAAGGAAGAGCATGAAAACTGTTAAGGATTGTGTTCTTAGTAGTGGTTATAACAGATTTTGCTTGTAGAATTTAGAATGGAATTTACTATAGTTGGTAGCTATGGAAGGAAGAAGAAAGAATATATATATATGTTTAATTCATAAGAGAGAGAGAGAGAGAGAGAGAGAGAGAGAGAGAGGGAAGAAGATGGCATAAAGGTCAAAATCTATATTTTGTTAATAGTAGTATACGTTTTAGTCCACAAATCATGTGGGGATTATGTAGTCATTTCCTAATGTTAAGGGGTAAACTGCATATAGCCCAAACTATAAGAAGACAAAGTGAAGTTGGCCCTTTTATATATTTAGTTGCGCCCATGTGCCACAATAAGCTTTATTCTCATGATTTGATCTATTCATGCCCTTCTATATAGATAATGATTAATGAAAAAATTAAATTAATGTAATAATTATAATTATATGAATTTATTATATTTATTTTTTAAAAATTGATGGTCTATTTTAAAAATCATAATTGTGTTTCATTTTTATAAAGAATGAACACTTTTAAACAAGTCCAAAACGTAAAAGGAAACCCATTTTATTTTAAGGTCTTGCTAACATGTAGCAATCTGAAACTTTTCTTCCACATCGCTCGAGCGATGGTTTGTTCGCTCGAGTGGTCTTGTGAGATATCTAGTACTTTTGCACGTCTATGATTTTGGAAGTTGTTGAAGTTCGCTCGAGCGCAAGATTGGTCGCTTGAGTGGTCTACCTTGTTTGGTCTAAACTTCTGGGAGTCCACATTCTTTGCTCAAGTGAAGGTTTCATTGCTCGAGCGGTCTATTTGAATTCAGCATCTATAAAAGTCTCACATCTAGATCATTTTTCTCTCTCTTTTCTCTCTCCTTCTGCCATTTTTGAGCTTCCAAGCTCTTCATCCCTTAATTTCATCTATTTCTACACATCTTTGACCCCTAGTTCCTTATACCGAAATGTAAAGCTCGACAAGGGCTTTCATTTAATCTGAGCGGATCATTGTTTCGTCGCCGGTGATTTTTGGGTTGTCTTCTCTTCGCTTCAAGAGGTAGGGATTTCTTTGTTCTTTTTCAATACTTCGTCTATAGATAGATATGTGGTAGATTTTATTGCATAAAAATCATATTTATAATGGATTTTTTTGAAAATCATAAAATGGGATCTAAGGTTTGATCATTTGGGGTTCAAATTGTTAAATTGGTTGTTGTTTGATTAATTGGGAAGGGGCTTAACATCTTATGTTGAGAAGGAGAAAAAACCCTAATTTTAATATTAAAAAGGGATAAAGTTGATACATGGTTATGTTTTGTTTAAATATGGATTGTGTAATTGTATTAATAACTAAAAGGGAGAATTAACCATGGTATTGAAATTATTTTAGACTAATCATGTTAAATTGAGTTAGGTCATGGCTTTGATATCCATGGATTTAGTTTTGTTACTGTTTAGGATCATGTTGGGATCCCACTAAACTTTATGTTCATCCCACGTAACTAACCCGTTTTCAGGTGAACGTCGAGAAGTGTTTCAAGATCGAGGATCTTATTTATTTGTTGGCCACGGGGCCTTTTGTATTTGTTGGCGGAACGTCATTGTGGACTCGCCTTTTTCTCGCGCCCCGCCTTTCATAAAGGTTTGAAATGAAGGCCTCACAGTTCGGACTCCCACGGTTCTGAATCTAGTGTCACAAGTGCAATGTTTTGGAAAACACCAAAGAGTCCAAATCCGGCAAATTGTTTTGGAAAATCGATTTGAAATCAAATAATGTCAAAATTGGACTGCTTTGCCTGATACAGAGTCGCCACCTAAATATTTTATTTTTAGGAAATTTAGGAAACCCATGACTCGTGCTAAAGGCCACGTGTCCGTCATCACCAAAGTTGCCTCGGCTCGAGAACTTGGGTACGAAGGGGGAATGTCATAAATTGAGCACGCCCGCTCGCCTGATCAAGGATCGGCCTCTACTAATCATGATATGATTTTTTTATAAACATCACGTGTTTTCATTCCGATTATTAAACTAACTTTACTATATGATGCGCACAAGCAAGTATAGACTAATTTGCAAGACTTGGAACAATTCAACTCATGTTTGTTTGTGAAAAATGGTTTGAAGTTGCCGCCTCAAGTGGGCTTAAAGATGCTGATTTGCCACCAAACATAGTGGGCTTAAAATATGATTTGCCACTCAACATAGTGGGCTTAAAATATACATTTGTTAAATTGTTCTAATTCAAACAAGAAGCCTTCATCCACAGGCATTCATGCAGTTAGCATTTAAGCATAGCCTCATGGCAAGCATGCGAAACATGGCAATATGGAAATCACACCTATGCAAATATGCCAAAGCGTAAAAACTCACCGAGTACTCCAAGCCAAAACAAAAACTAATTAGGAAGATGCATGATCCTAACTATACAAGATGCCTAATGCAACGCATGTGAAGAATGCAATTAATAGGCTCGGCTACTAATATGACATATGATTTAATTTGAACAACATGCAGTTAAACACGTATTCAAAGAAGTATTGAAATGACAATGCAGTTTGAATGATGTGTCGAGCCTCAGTGCATGCAATACAAAATGAATGGATGTAAGCATGCAATATGCTAATTGAAATATGATCCCTAATCTAACCATCGAAAACGATTAAATAAAATAGAGAAAGACGTGGGGTTGGAAGACATACACACATTCACGCACACCTATTACAACGTTACACCCTTACGAAGGAAGGTTAGAATGAATAAGCTAACCAACTAGCTACGCTAATTAAGTTAACTAATTATTACAAACCGAATTAATCAACTACTTCTATCTAATTAATTATTACAAATTGAAAACAAATAACTAGTTAAACTAACTAATTATTGAAAACACTTAATTAGCCACAACTAATTAATTACAACACATGCTTGATCTAACGCTAATTAAACTTACTAGCTAATCCCAGGAAACGAGGAATGCATGCATGTTAGATCCTTCACCCAAAAAAGCCACTGCTTTGCTGTTACAAGCCCCTGTTTGCACATATGATCATTGAAAATTGTGCCAACTTCCAGAAGACCTATGCTCCACCTCAGGAACACACTGTACAAAAATCACTGATGGCCGACAAGGGGGACAAGGGGCCAGTAGGCTACCATTGGTGGCCGGTCGGCCACTGGTGGTGGTTGTCACACTTGCATATTGCAACAGAGAGCAAAACAGTGTATTCTCACAGGTTGTCTGTACTGTTTACCCTCCTTATCATCACACAAGCTCAAAGGAGAGAAACTCTTGGCCCTCAAATCATCAATCAAGCAATTTCCAAGCATGATGGCTAAGGGACCAACTTTGTACAAATTTAATAATTGCACAAACAAGACCAAAAAGACCACCACCCTATCATGCATGATCAAGGGCAATGGTGACCAAGGAAAGTGGCACATTTCATCACTTTTGAGTATGAAATGTCCCATTTTCCTTGTGTTCGAATTAACGTCCAATTCGAACACATGCAATGCAACACGAAAGATGCTTATCTTGCCTCTTTTAATTGTCAATTTTCGTTTACTCATTTTAATTACCAAATCATTCATTAATCCAATTGTCCATTGGTGATTGTCCTCTAGTGAAAAGAGGGCTCAAACCACAACTTGCTTTGGGCATGAAAGAGGCATTACACTGTTGGTAATGAACCCCCTAAGGGATTAAACCATTAGGTGTAACACCTCAATTTCACACTTAGGCAAACAAGTGGTTTGAAACCACTTTCAAAGCAAATCAAAAGTGAAGAATTGAGGGGGATTGCAGAGGTGATTAAGTGCTGAAATGAGGTGGAAAAAGCACTAAAACATGCAACCAACTCACACTAATGCTAGCTAAAGCATTAAAACACTAAGCTAGTGAAGGAATTAACACTACAACCATGCCATGCAAGACTCAACTAAAACAAACAACCAAAAACAGAGGCAAAACAGCCCTAAACATGGTCTAAAACATGCTGGACTCAAGACACAAAAGCCAAAACATTAAGCTAATGCATGGGGTTACACTACAACTATGCAAAGCAAGACTCAAACAAATTAACCAGCCCAAAACAGAGCTAAAACATGTTATTTCAGAGGCTAAAACATGTTGGACTTGAGCTAAGTTAAGCTAGAAAAACAAGCTAACATGTGAAGCTAACTAGGCATGCAAACAAGACATGAGGAGGGGAGGCTAACCCCTCCAATTTTGGACTTCAAAATAAGTTTTTGGCCACTAAAAAACCTCTAAAATTCAGTGGTTAAAAGGCTCAAAAAGTTGATTTGAAAGTGATGAATATAGGCACAAAAGCTTAGCAAACTAGTAAGCAAGAAGGGTGAACCACCCCTAACTAAAAGAAAGGCTCAAACCAACATTTTAGGTCATGAAAACAGAGGTTTTTATAGGTCAAAACCAGACCAAAAACAATTGAAATAAATGGCAAAACAAGTATCTTGAAACAAAGCAAATAAGACAAGCTTTATACCTTTGAAGCAAGACTCAACTTTAGGCAGCAAACCAAGCTAAAACCTCTTGCTAGGGCTCAAAGAGAGTCCCAAAGAATCTCAGCTCGAAGGTAAGGAGATTTGGTTTAGGAGGTATAGGAAAAAGCTAAGGATTTGTGAACAAATGCACACAAAATTGCAAGAGAGAGAAGAAGAATTTTATTCCAAAATTGCTAACCTCTCAAAATGGGGGAGGAACCCCCCTATTTATAGAAAAACACCCTCTAAGCTTGGAAACATCCCACCATACACGTGTAGGGAGATGTAGCTTATTGTGCTCAGAGCTGGCACAGCTATACACAAATATCTGGAAAAAGGCATTGGTGGCTGACCGGCCACACCTCTGGTCGATAGCCCATGGTGGTGGCTAACAAGTCACCAAAAGGTTCTAGACTCAAAAACAATAAGGATTGGTCCAAAACCAAGCACAAAACAGATAAGGTTTCAAGGCTCAAAGGTAAGACACTCCACCGAGAACTTCGAGCATTCAAAACAAACACATGCAATCATAATCATCGAGTACACAAGTGATGACGTCCGAGTCTTGAGGACGGTAAAAAATGGTGTGTCTACAGTTGGCCCTCTTTGACAGAACTCAGAAGTCATGAAATGATAGGAGTGAATGTCAAAGCCCAAAGACGACCCATTTTTAACAAGGATGAAGACTTAGACAAGCAAATAATCAAGGCAAAACAAATGGTTGTGCCTGCAGGCTGCCTACGTATCTTTTTGCAAGGAATCAAACCAGCGTAGTTCTAGGGCAAGATGCAAATGATATGCACGATGCAAGAACATAACTTATGATCATGCAATGAGGTAGTAATGAAATATTTGAATACAAATGCAACGCAAGCAAATCGAAATAAGGTACAACAATCTCAATCATAAGTAGAAGTAAGCAAACACGCCATGCGTGGAAATTACAGACCGAACCACATTTCATGCAGAAAGGATGTAAGAAAATTATGCAAGCTTAACTACGCGGCGAATGAGAAAAGCGAAAAACGACCATCGGATGCACCTAAGGTCTCAAACAAGATTCTACCGTATCGCGCGCGAAAGAAAACAAGGATGGTGTGAACATCGGGACACACCCGAGTGTGTTTAACCAAAAGGAGTGGTGTAAACACCGGGGCACACCCGAATGCTTTTAACCAAAAGGAGTGGTGTAAACACTGAGACACACCGAAATGCTTTTAACCAAAAAGAGTGGTATAAACACCACGACACACCCGAATGCTTTTAACCAAAGGGAGTGGTGTAAACATCGGGACACACCCGAATGCTTTTAACCAAAAGGAGTGGTATAAACACCGGGACACACCCGAATGCTTTTAACCAAAATGAGTGGTATAAACACTGGGACACACCCAAATGCTTTTAACCAAAGGGAGTAGTGTAAACACCAGGACACACTCGAATGCTTTTAACCAAAAGGAGTGGTGTAAACATTGGGACACACTCGAATGCTTTTACCCAAAAAGAGTGGTGTAAACATTGGGACACACCCGAATGCTTTTAACCAAAGGATAGTTCGAAGGGTACAAGTGACTCCACTTGGAACACCTCTGAATGAACAATACATACAATATCGTGCCGGCATAAGAAAAAAACTTAACAGGTGCAATACAGTAAGAATACATGTTCTACGCAAGACAAATAACCAAAATACAACGTTAATGGCATGTGTTATGCAAAACATGCAAGAAACAAAACAGAAGCATATTCTGTGCAACGAGAGTCGGAGCATGTTCTATGCCACATTGGAATGCATGTTCTATACAACAGTACATGATGCATGTTCTATGCAACGATCAATAGTACAAAATGCACATTCTATGCAAGATCAATTGGAAGCATGTTCTATGTAACATATGCACATTCTATGCAACAGTATATGTGAAATGCACATTCCATGCAACGACAAAGAGATACACATTCGATGCACTGACAAAAGTGTATTTGATGAAACCAACTTAGTCGCAACTTCCATGCAACGAAAGTGTAAATCGGAAAACAGAATAATCCTAGATTCATAAGAATACCATTACACAATAGTGCACATAAATTTCTCCATGGTTTATTACAAGTCGACATAGTTGTCTTGCGAATAACAGAACATTAATAATAACTATTATCAGAAGGCAAATGTATCACTATAGTACTATTAATAGGGGCAGAACAATTCACGTCATAACGGCCTCGGGCCCACTTCTATTAATAGGGACAGAACGACCTTAGGTCCATATCAATGCCATTATTCAATCATGTCCATTAATTTAATCAAAACACAATATCAATGGAATATGCCATTCACAAGTAACAATACATAAATCATAATCACAGGAAGTAAGTGAAACATATCGTTACACTACTAGTACTCACAGTGATCAGCTTCCGATAGTAATGGGACGATGTCCTCGTCTCGACCTACAAACACAATGCACATAGCATCATAAGAATATACCCGATTCCTTATGCTACTCTTTAATCAATTAGTCATATCGATTCTAAACTCATTAGTATTTAATAAGTCATAATCCATGTCTCAGAAGATAGGAGGAATCGATAGGAAAAAGGTTCAGACGAAGAAATGGTGCAAAATCGATAGACAGAAAGTGAGCAACTCTCACTAATTTGGGCATATCTATTTCTGTACTACTAATTTGGTAGTGAGACCACAACCATTGGAAACTAGACTTCCGGGGCTTGATTTTAGGCTCAAGAATCACTCAAAACGGAGTCCAGATACAAAAGATATGCTTATTCAAAGTTGGCTGACCAGAGCTGTCCCTACACGTGCGGGAAATAGGGCCGCACGTGCGGGAATGGGGCCGCACGTGTGGGACTACGTGCCTTTTTAGCAGAATCAAACTTGGTTTTGGGCATGGACTACCGCACGTGCAGAAAGACCCGCCGCACGTGCGGCTCTGGGCAATTTTTGCAATCCGAAAATGGTTTTTGCTCCAACACTTGGTCTTTCCATTTTTAAGCTTGGTTTCTAACATAAATCACTCAAAAACATGTAAAATTGCCCCATAACATGATGAACTAACATCAACCAAGTGTAATTTCATCTCAAACAAATCAATCTTTGCCTCAAAGTTCAAGATTAATGCTTAATCTTTCATGATCTTCAAGTTTCTTAAAACACAACCCACAAATTCACTTGATTCTTGCATAATCTAAAGTTCATTTCATGATGTCCAAGAGCTTGAGCTCCACTCATAAACAAAATTATAGAACTCAATTTCTAATTCCTCAAATTAGCTCAAGCAAATACATACATAAAACCTTAACCCCAAATGGGTTTAAATCTTCCAAGATCTTTATGATTCCACCAAATTGATACTTTAAACACAAGGTTTCAAGATAGATTATCATACCTAGCTCAATCTTTGTCTATCTCTTAGCTCTCTTCAATTTCTCCCAAGTTTCCGTGGGTGATCTTCTTTCTCTTTCTTCAATTCCCTTCATTCATCTTCAAAGCCACCATGGATGTTGAGAAGCTTTGTCTCTCTTCTCTCTCTCCCTTTCACGGTTTCCTCTCTCTTTTCTTTAGATAATTTTAGGTTCCAAGCACTACAAGAAAAATCACCTTTGGCGACTAAATTTTTAGTCGCCAAAAGTCCATTTTTAGTCGCCAAAAGTCGACTTTTTAGTTTCCCCGACTAATATTTTTAGTCGTCGCTTTTGTCGCGAATACATGGTCGCTGGAGGTATTGGCGACTAAAACTTTATTAGTCGGCAAAAAACAGGTCTTTAGCGACCAAAGTTTTAGTCGCCAATAGTGATTTACACTTTTGAAAATCATACATTTAACGACTAATCCTATAGTCGCCAATACTCACTGAATCGCCGACTAAACCGTTTAGTCGCCAAAATAAAGACTTTTGGCGACCAATAATTTTAGTCGCCAAAGGTGCTTCTGTGAAAAAAAAAAAAATACAAACTTTTTTGTTTTTTTTGAGATTTGAACCACCAACCTGTTCCACATTCTAAACCTTTAGCAACACACTCCCTCCACTATGCCACTACAACACCACATGAATATGTATGCAATATATATTATTTATATAGTATATTGACCCGTATTAATATAAAACTATATATATATAAATATAATTATTTTTATTCAATATAATTTATGTAAAAAATAAATTATTTACTAAAAAAAATTGAGGCCACTTTTGGCAACTAAATCTATTATTTAGTCGCCAATTTTGTAATTTTGGGCTACTAATTATTTTTTAGTCGCTAAAAAGATAAGTTCCGCCTAAAAATAGACAGTTTTGGCGACTAAACCTATTTTTAGTCGCCAAAAACGTCCCTTTTTGGCTACTAAACTGAATTTTAGTCGCCAATTGCCTGTTTTTAGCTACTAAATTTTTTTTAGTAGCCAAAAAGCTTCACTTTCAGCGGCCAAACTGTTTTTAGTCGCCAAAACATGTATAATCAGCGACCAAACTGTTTTTTAGTCGCCAAAACCTATACTTTTGGCTACTAAATTATTTTAGTCGCCAAAAACCGTCACTTTTGGCTACTAAAAAACCTTTAGTCGGTAAAACCCATATAATCGGCGACTAAATTGATTTTTAGTTGCCAATAACTATACATTTGGCTACTAAATTGTTTTAGTCGCCAAAAGTCTTCACTTTTGGCTACTAATTCCATTTTAGTTGCCGAAAATGGCACTTTCAGCGACGAAAATAATTTTTTTAGTCGCCATTTCTGCATTTTCTTGTAGTGAAGAGATGAGTTCAACAACTCAAAGGCACATATATATATATAAATATACACACATAGGCTTAACACAATAGGGAGAGCCAAACGCGGCCTTACGAATCGCACGAAATCAAATTTCAATTAAACTTTCCAGGTGATTCTAAAAATTGTGTTGATCATAAATATGTCATCTGTTATGGTTTCTGAAGGCTCTAAGGCCTTGAATTTGCAGTACCAAGTTAACCACCCAAACGTGCATTAACGAATTAGACAAGTTAGATTTCCAATTAATTTTCCCAAATAGTTCTAAAAATTCCCATTAACATTTCCAAGTACTCAATTTGATTTTTGAACCCATAAAGGTCGGTAATTTCAATTTTAAAGCCGTAACTCAACAGATAATTCCTCAATTCGAACATATATCATTAAATTAAAATGCATTAACCCACAAGGACATAAAAGTAATTTCGGATACAAATTTTGGGGTCGTTACACGGCCACTCCTATGCACTGTCGGCCACCACTGGTGGCCGGTCAGCCACCGATGGCAATTCGGGTCCATTTTGGACATTTCCCCGTGGGTCTTTAAATAAACACACCCAAACTTCATTCCCACACTTCTCCATAGCCGAAAATCTTTCCTCATTCTCTCTAGACACTTTCCCTCGCTAGATCCGAGCTTTATACGCCTTTTTCAATGCCCCACGCACGTTTATTTGCTAAATCCTCTTTATATATTCCATTTTGAACCGATTGAAATTCGATTTCGGTGCTTTTTCTTGGAGTTCCACCATTTGAGGCTTGTTTCCCTCGAGTTCTTCTTGGATTCTGTGCCTTTTCCCGGGCTTTGACTTTTTCTTTCATTTTCTCTCTCCTAGGGTTGACTTTTGTTAACTTTTGGCATTTTCCACCCATTTTCTTCATTTTCGGCCACCTTTCTCAACTTTTTTCCGGATGGCAGATGACGTTCCTCATGACGTAGCTTCCCTAGAGGTTCCACTTCAGTTATCCCCAGAGATTGAGGCAAAGCCCGAGCCTGTACTATTACCATCTAGGGTTTGACCCTTCGACCCGATAGCATACGATCCTCCGACATATGTGCTACCACCTGAGAGTGTCCGACATTTTAAGAGGTTTGAGTGAGGGGCACCAGATGATCTCTTGCTACGAGAGCCGGCCTCTCATTTATCCTACAGTGCTACCGAGGTATGCACTATATTCTCATGTTTTCTCCACTGTACCTTGCATTTCATGCTTAAATCACACTCTTGCATTGTATTTCTTACGCCGCTTTTCACTTGCTCGTTTTGAACATATTCTTGCACTGTATTTTTTATACTGCTCTTCACTTGCTCGTTTTGAACATATTCTTGCACTGTATTTCTTACACTGCTCTTCACTTGCTCGTTCTGAGCACAAGAGGATTCCCACTCTATCAAAGGTTATGGAGCCACTTTCGCAAGGGAGTGATATATGGAGCTCCTTGACGGTGTCCGCCATATTGTTGATGAGGCCGGCTTTGGCTTGTTCTGCATGGGGCTATCATGCCTCATAGCGAGTCGGCCTCCACTTGGAGCATTGGTAGAGAGGTGGTAGGATACCACCAACTCTTTCCACTTCTTTACCGCAGGAGAGATGACGATGACTCCATATGATTTCTTTATGCTCACTGGCATAGAGGTAGGGGGTCGTCCGATCCCTTATGATACAGACATGGGTGAGTGGGAGGCTGCATGGATCTACCTGCTAGGAGCACACCCACCTCTCTTCCGATCAGGGATGGTTCGGTACAGCTGGTTTGCAGATCTGTGTCGAGGGAGAGAGCCAGAGACCCAGAGGAGATCGAGCACTACGCCCGAGGCTTCTTGATGTTCCTCTTCAGCACCACTTTGTTCACAGACAAAGCGAACACTGTCGGGTTATATCTCTTGAGTGCACTGGTGGACTTGTCTCAGGTCCATGTTTATGATTGGGGCGGTGCTGGCCTTGCGACATTATATGGATATATGAGCTCGACGTCCCGCAGGAGTGGAAACAGGGACGGTGGCTACTGGAGAGCTTGAGAGGTATGCTTTACCTTTTTGCTTTGCATTTATACTTTCTATATACTGCACACATATTCTGCTTTCTGCACTCACACTTGTACTTTTTATATACTACACACATATTCTGCTTTCTGTTAGGCATGCAACTTGGGTGGGCTCAACCTGTGCAACCCGAGCCCAGCCCGAATTTTTTTAGGACATGGACAAAATATTTTCAAATTCGGTACGGGCTTGGGCAAAAATTCAAAAGCCCGAATTAAATTTGGACAGGCTTGGGCAAAGACGTCAAACAACCCGAGCAATCCGAAGCCCGAATTATACATATATAGATATATAAAAATATTAAATATACATATAAAGTATTGGCCATTGCATGATATTAAAGTAATTTATATTATTAAATCATATTGAATATATATTATATATATATATATAACATAAAATCCTACTTTTTTTTTCTTTTTATTTTCACTCATAAATTGTAAGGACTACTATAGTGGCATCTCTCTTACATTATATAAATTATTTTTTTTGATGGTATTAATGATTTTCTATAAATAAAAAAAATTTGTAAATAGAGTCAAATTTTAATAATTTAATAATGTAGCTGTAAAAAAAAAAAAAAAAAACATTTACAACTCGGGCAATTCGGGCAACTCGGGTTTAACTCGGGTCGGGCTTGGGCAGACAACCTTAGGTTACAATTCGGGCTTGGGCGGGCTTTGGGCAGGTCTCAGCACAACTTGGGCTGGGCTTGGACAACCTTCCAACCCGATCGAACCCGCCCGAGTTGCACCCCTACTTTCTGTATTCTCACATGTACTTTCTGTACACTGCACATATATTCTGCTTTCTGCACTCTATATTCTACATTCTCTGCTTTTTGCATTCTCTGGATTCTACATTCTCTGGACATTGTACACACATTCTGCTTTCTGCATTTCCTATGTTTTACTGTACACTAAATATGGCCCTTTTCTTTTTGCAGCTTTAGGTAAATGCCTACTTCCCGGCCCTTGCCCCAGAGCCAGAGGTGGAGATGCCTCCTGTCGTGCCATACTCTCACCGGTATGATGGCAGATGCCTGCGGAGGACACGAGAGACTTTCATTCCTTCCGCCAGTACTTCGACACTGTGACCGCAGCAGAGGTAACTCAAAATTCACTGTTATTTTCATTTTACT
Organism: Camellia granthamiana; assembly: GCA_036172215.1. Lineage (NCBI taxonomy): Eukaryota > Viridiplantae > Streptophyta > Magnoliopsida > Ericales > Theaceae > Camellia > Camellia granthamiana. The sequence goes on along the minus strand of CM069915.1, from coordinate 92,677,841 downwards.
TCAGCTCTGATTCATATTGTAATATTCCAATAGCAACTAACAAGCTGTATATTCTCTGTTTACAGATCATGTGGCAACCTTGGGCGATGATGCCTGAACGAGTCAGGGACCAATTTGTTGGAGCTCGGGGGGGCCATCCAGTTTCCAGCTTCTATTCGAGGGTCTAGTTTGCCGGACCTGGTTTTTAGGTGAGTGTTTCGTACACTAGACCTTGGGCTTGCCGCAACCGATAGTTCCCATGGCGCCTCCACCATTTATGAGAGCTATAGAGCAGCTCACCTCCCAGGAGATGATCCAGCTTACCAGAGGCTTGGATATCGATTACTTCTTGGGAGAGGGTGATTATGCAGCATTCATTGAGACACACCTCATGCCACCTTTGACCGCTGTTCGTGGAGGTGAGGGGGTGTAGACACCCCATTTTTTACCGTCCTCAAGACTTGGACGTCACCGTTTGAACACTCGGTGATTATCCATGTTTGTGTTCGTCTCGAGTTCCCGGAGGCCTTGGCAGCGGCGCCTCGCCTCAGGGACCTCTTGGACTCGACTGCTTCGTGTTCGGTTTTGGCACCAAACACCTGTGTTTTTTGCCTTGAAGGGTAGGGAATGGCTTGTTGGCCATCCTCACACCTCATCGGCCCTCCCCTATCATCACCGGCTGCACATGTTGGCCACCGGCCATTGTTTCTTAAAAATAATGGCCGGTCGGCATTATGTTTAGCCGACCGGCACTTTATTGTGCCGATGACCTATTTGGTTGGCCGAGACCTCTTCTTGAGGGGAGTTTTGAACCTTTTGAACCCCCTGTTTTAGCTTCTTGAGGAAGCTTGCCCCTTTTGAACCCTTGGTTCTAGCTTCTTGAGGAAGCTTGAACCTTTTGAACTCTTGGTTTTAGCTTCTCCAAGAAGCTTGCCCCTTTTGAACCCTTTAGTGTTTTGTTCCAATTTAGGCGATTTGGTCTATACTTGTTTGCTGTGCGCATAACATAGTAATTCTAGACTAATAACCAGAATAAGAACACATAACGTTTTCAAAATCGGATATCACGGTTAGTAGAGGCCTGTCTTCGGACCGGGCGAAAGGGGTGCTCATAGCTGACCTTCCCCGATCGTACCCAAGCTCCTGAGCCAAGACAACTTTGGTGATGACGGACACGTGGCCTTCGGCACCGAGTCAGGGTTTCCTAAATTTCCCATTTTAAAAAATATTTAGGTGGCGACTCTGTATCTGGCAAAGCAGTCCATGTTTGGCACTTCTTTTCAAAAATCTGTTTTTTCTCAAAATGATTTGCCAGAGTTAGACTCTTTTGTTCAAGATTACGAACTGCAACAAACAAACAAGGGGAGTCCGAACTGTAAACCCGTGAGTTCCCTCGCGGGCGTGTTACAGTTTTTGGCGACTCTGCTGGGGACTTTAGAGAGCTTGACTCGAACTCCGTGATATCCTGTTTTGACTACACTTATGTGTTTCTTTGCATTGCATGTGCATTGGTGCGCCTAGGACATCGTGTTGGCCATCTGCTATTCCTGAGCGGTTGCCGGAGGCTTGTCTTGTCAAGGCATGACCATAAGGCTGACCGGTTGCGGGCTCTGCCAGTATGGGAACACAAACCCCGGTTTTACCGGGGCACCCCTTTTCGACCATTCGACCTAGTGCATATTCGGAATCCATAGTGGACCATTCCAAACTAGGACAGGTTGCTTACCCGATGTTAGGTTGTTTGAAACCCACTGCGTGCGTAGTGAAACCCTAGCTCCTGACAAAGTAGGATAGGGAAACCCTACCCCAACATAGGGGTGTATTGGCTCTCATTTACTTGCTATGTGCTTTTAGAGTGTATCTCTACAGGGAATGCATATACCAGTTTGCGAGTCCGGGTATCCGACCTGTGGGCACTAGTATCAGTATTTTGAGAATCAGTTATATCTACGGGTATCAGATTCAGATTTGGGGCAGTGATTTCGGGGAACAGTAATCAGTAATAGAATACAGTCGTTCAGCTTTGCTCGTATCCATTCCAGTGAAATTGGGCTGAGATGCTGTCTGTTTTCTCTTTTGCTAGGTAGTCCCGGAATCATAGCTTCAGAAGGCTCCGATATCGCCCGGGTACATTGGACTAGTGCTGATAGACTTTATTAGGTCAGAGATTCAGCTCAAGGGCAATCAGTGTTCCTTTGCTTGAGGCAGAGTAAAAAAGGGCCAGTCAGGCACGGATCACCGGTTCAGCAGTTACCAGATCAGTGACCCTTATCTACCCTATCAGTGGACAATCAGGCCGAAGTCTCAGTTTTTATCACAAGGATAGATATACCAGTCATTCAGCTGGGTCAGCAGAATATGGCAGGGATGGAGGAGATGATGCGTCAACTCCAAGAAAGTATGAAACTCATGCAGCAAGACGCTGTCCGCCAAGCGGAATTTTCCAAGCAGCACCCCGCAATCATGGCTCAGCAGGCTGAGCTCATCACCAGGCTGCAACAGCAAAGCGGCGCGTCTACTTCACAACAAGTTCCTCCCCCAGCAGGAGCTCCAGCACCTGGGGAAATGCCAAATGTCCAGGAAGGTACGGACATTCCAGTAGGGCCTGC